>CM047811.1:88596415-88891864 GCA_026214975.1 Gentiana macrophylla
TTACAACATGACATGTTTATTACAATGAGAACTTCTATGCTGTTACCATTTTCTCTTATTTATGTATGAACTTCTATGCTGTTACCACAAAGATGTTTAATTTTCTTACTTAATGATTATTTAAGTGAATGGTGTTTAACCTGGGTGTCTATGTGATTAGCTAATGACATCTTACTCAACAAGTATATTACATTTTTTTTTCTTTTCTGACATGCAGTTGCCAAAGTGAAAGCGAGTCTGATTATAGTTTTCAAGGGTTTTTAACCGGTTCATTTGGCATTTAGTGTCAGCCTTAAGCATGTAGGCATGCGTCTTTTTGCCTCTCATAGGTTTCCTGTCTGCATCAATGAACTGCAATGTTTCCTGTAACTTTTAAGGTCTTGTAAACAGTTCTCAGATTTATAACTTTCTTTCAATGCCTGTTTGTGTTTACAAATTTACAAGTTCTCAGTTCTTGGTGGGTTTAGTATAAGCTTCGTCAATGGGGAACTTTTAATGGAGCGTGATTCAATTGAATTTCTGAATGTTTTTTTGAAAAAATATAAAGATTGTACACAGTTTGAGCTACAATGTGAACATAATCTTATCAAAGAATCATGTTTGTATTTTGCAATATTACTTAAATGCAAATTCCTGACGAAATTTGCTAAGCAATTATAGAGCTAGCATTTTCAACTCAGAATATATTAAGCATTGAAGTTTCAGTTATCAGTACATACATACATGCACTTTTTTGTGTTTTATGTTAATCAAGAAAATGCAATCAGCACTTGAGTTAGTTATCAGGCGTGCTTCCTACTACTGTAATGAATGCTATATGATTCTTCTCTCGAGCAAGTTAGGTGTGCTTCATGGCTGCATTGGCATACTCTGTGTTATTCAACCGTATGAAACTTGGTTCTATAGTTTAGATTTTGTTCTCCCAGGAATGACACGTCTGAGGTGCTTAAAATTGCTGTACATACACATAAAAAAAAGTAAAGAAATCTGCACAGCTCATTCATTGTGAATGTATTCCAAAAGAATATGCTTGGCATTTTTCATTTGATATTGATTTTTTTTTTTATATTTTGAATTTTGATATTAACTTGTTTGCCAGCTTATTGTAGAACTTAACTGGAACCCCAACCTCTGTGATCATCTATTTATCTTCACTATCAGCCTTTGATGTATATTTGTTAGTTTCCCCTTATTATAGGTGCAAACAGATGTGAACAAATGAAGCGATGGTCTGTAACATTCTCTTTTAAGGGCTAAAAGGATGTTTCTTACTTTTTGTGGTCTTTTTACATTTAATTTATGTTCACTATGGTTTCATTGAAATGTACTATGCAAAAGAAGTCAGAGCTTTAGTTTGAGCTTCACACAGGTGTTTTTTTTCTGTATTATGGATGAGTTGGATTCAGCTTATTTGCAAGTAGTATTTGTCTCGACTTTTCTGGGTAGGAAAGATGGTCTAGTTTTTGGTGCACATGTATTGTCAACCTTCTATCCCATTGTTTTGTTTTGTTATGGAATCCTGGTTCTAGACTTCTTTTTGTTGGCAGTCATCTTCAATTGTGATTTTAAGAATGGTGACAAAGCACATGTTTGCTTCTTAGCTGCGAGCAATAACTCTATTGTTGACTCTATGACCTTATGTTTGTTTCAATATGATTTATTGTTCACGGATCTGCAAAAATTGCTTGTACTGTGACCATGAGCTGTGTAAAATCATTTTCCTATGAACATTCACTAACAGTACTCTGTTAGAAACCCAAACACATCATGAAGTTATTTTGCCACTGAAAAAATTTTCCGGTCAGTAAAACAGTTTTCTGTGTTATCTCTGGTTTTTCCCCCGGATTAAGAAAATGACCTCATGTTGTTTTTGTTGTATAGTGATAAAGTGACTGCATTGTGCAACAATATTAGTTTTTCGTGTTTTTATCTTTTTTTGTGTGTCAAGAGTCTCATGATTTGAGCAATTCCTTACTTATGATTGTTGCCAGGAAGTCAACAGAATCAAGAAGGAACACCCTGATGATAGTAACTGTATTCGGAATGACAGAGTCAAAGGTCGCCTAAAAGTTACCCGAGCGTTTGGTGCTGGGTTCCTTAAACAGGTTTGCCCCGTTACTTTCACATCCCACGAATAAATTTTTCTGGGCTCTACTTTCTTAAGAAATATTGAATTGTAGGGTTTCATAGTTTGCATGCCAGTTTCTTGTCACTGTCTTACACTATTGTCCTGGATGAGACTTTCCCAGATAACTTCGAATCCTTAAAAAGGAAAGGACTGAAAGCTCTATTAATCTTGTTCATTTGAGCATCTGAAATTCGCTCTGAAATTCTGAGAGCATTGGGCATTTAGCATCTTTATTTTTTAAGTGTTAGTTGTGCTGATAGGATATTGACTTTAGGTCAATTATTGCATTGGACATTTAGCATCTTTATTTTTTAAGTGTTAGTTGTGGTGATATGATATTGACTTTAGGTCAATTATTGCTTTGATTTGTTTGCTAATTTGTGACTTTGTGTATTGAGTTTGTATAGTTTATTTATTTATTATTATTTATTTTTTTATTTTTGGTTTATTGATGCCAGCCCAAGTGGAATGATGTTCTACTGGAAATGTTTCGCAACGAGTACATTGGTACTGCACCGTACATATCTTGTATACCTTCTCTTTGTCACCATAAATTGTGCCCGAGAGACCAGTTTTTGGTGCTGTCATCTGATGGCTTGTATCAATACTTTAGCAACCAACAAGTGGTTTCATTTGTTGAGAATTTCATGGAGAAGTTCCCAGATGGAGACCCTGCTCAGCACCTGCTTGAGGAGCTTCTAGTACGCGCAGCCAGAAAAGCAGGTATTACTTCCATTTACATATAGACTTGTAAAATGTTAGAAATAAGAGTAACAATTATAATAAAGAGTTAGTCGTGTGATGTGACTTTATGTAATATGGAATTATGTCAAGGGTAAAGATGGAATCATCTATGAGTTCGGATTTCTGTCAATGACTTGTGTGCCAAGTCTTGTGTGCAAGGCTGTAGCCTATATAAGTGTGTTCTAATAAGAAGGAAGATAACTTTTTTTTTTTCCTGCAGATCTCTCTGTTTTTATCATGTTTATCTTTAACATAATACAGATAGAACACTGAGAATGGAACCTTTCTGCTGATGTTTTTTCCAGCCACCGTACCTTTTGACTGAGACAGTTTCTGATTAGACCCATAGATACGCTTATTTCATGACTGCTCGATCTGTGTCTCGTGTGTGACATATGTAGATGGTGATGAACTTTCTCTGCTATTGTAGAAACTGCCTTTAGTATGTATCTTTGTACTGTCTATCAGGGTGGCATTTGTTAGTAGCTCAAAGGATCTATGAATTAATAAATTACCATCCTATTTCGTGGCCTTTTAGCTTTTCCTAATTCTGAAATTAGAGTTTTATTTATTTATTGTAATGATATTACTGTATAAAGTAGACAGTCAACCCACACATGGTGGGATTTGAACCCACGACCTCTTAGTAAAAATAGTGCTAGAGTCTCAACACAAAAGTTTGGGAAAGCCTCATCAGCTATTTTTGAAAATAGGAGTTTGATCTGCAAGAATGGATTTAAAAGTTGGCAGGAGTGTGTACTAGTTTGGTACTTGTTGATGCATTGGAGCTATTTATACAATAATATGGCATGAAAATGAGTGAATACAGAATTCGATAACACATCATGCGATGGATACTTTATCAAGTACAGTATATTATGTACTTGAAAAGTCCATGCAGCTGACACGCACAGTTTACTTACTCGAGATGTTATTGGTCTCCTGATATGTATAATATGTATATTCTTGTAACATGTTCATGTTCATTATATTTCGGTGTTTGTCTTCTGATACCAATCACTGGATGATGTACTACTGTGGCAGGAATGGATTTTCATGAATTGTTGAATGTACCACAAGGCGATCGGAGGCAGTACCATGACGATGTTACTGTTATGGTGATATCTCTTGAAGGAAGAATATGGAAATCATCAGGAAAATACCCTTGAATTTCTTGTTAATGTACCGGCGCTCATGATGGGTATAGCTCAGATCCTTCAACTATGATCAAAGAGGCAAGCATGTATAGTTCATGTAAGTTGCTCACTGCTCAGGCGAACCGAAACTTGGATCTGATTAAAGGGCGAACGTGGTGCATGGAAGTATTCTGTTTTTGAAGGGCCCTAAACTAAATTCAGGGGTCATTTAGGCCTAATGTACGTACGACAGCCTTACGTTATATTTTCTGCCGTCTGAAAGGCCTTGACCCTTGTGTCAAAGGCCCTGTTCGTTCTTCAAAGTTGGGATCTGTTCACTAAAAAAAAAGGGAAATTTTGTAGTTCGGAAGTTTCAGGAAAAACACATGAAAGAGGAATTGTGTTCTTTTACCAATTCCCCCCTCAAAGTTTTGCATAGATGGGAGCATCCATTCTTCTATTTCTGTTTTGTTCTTCATTTGATCAATATGTGTTTCTTTATTCTTTTCTTTCTAACAACATTCCATTCAAAAGTTGCAGGCACAGTACAAAGTTACTCGTCATCCCTCAATGCACCCTCTCGCCTTCAAAGATTAAGCAAATTTAACTGTTTTGTGGATAATTAATTTCAACCTTCTTTCTCAAAAAGGAAACAAAATGAACTGAGTTACTTAACTCAGTACATTACCGAAATGTACTGAGTTAAATTTTTCCCTCAAATTGTTGGATGTAATGATTTTTTTTAACAACCACTTGCCGCTCCATCACCACCCTTATCACTGCTAACCACTAACCCTCGTCACAACTAACTCTACCACCACCTTCCACCATACCACTACCAACCCTACCACCACCTCCCATCCCATCATCCATCACAACCAACATAATGGTCACTTTCACTACCACGATTTTGGTAGCAAGTGCATCAGTTCGATCATAGTACGTCAATGAGTACGAGTTTGATCTCATGAGGATGCTGGTTAAGTATCAAATTTACTAATTCTCTTAGTTCAGGTTAGCACAAATCGGATATAAGGAAATTAACAAGTAACATATATTTAAAAAAAAAAATGATTAATGGGATAGCCAAGATAATAAACAAGATTCTCCTTCTAGCGTCATTTGATGATGTTCAAAATCGTCCAGGTTGCAATTGGATGTTGATTCGGATAAATGAAGCCTTCAAGTAATGATTAAGAGATTTTCCTGCGAGCCTGCAAACCAAACAAGGGTTACTGGGCCCCAAAGTTTGACTCCGGGTGACTACTCCAACGCTCAAGTCAGTATTCCGATAGAGAAATACCATGTAGACAGTGAGCGGAGAATATGAAAGTATGACTACTAGCATATGCCTTGCGTACCTTGGTAACGAGGATGAGAATCCTTTATATAGAGATCAATCGTGGGATGGTAGCTATTGTGCGGTAATGTAATAGTCAATGATATTTATCATGTATTGAAGTAATGGAGCACCCATTATGGGATAGTCACAGCTCCTGGAATAATGCCCATGACCTTAGGCGGATATCATAGCATGATTAGGGATCATGGTGTAATGACCATTTAATGGTGTGTAACGGTTATTGTGACCGATGATAACATGCACTACACTGGGTGACCTGCCCCAGGCCGGCTAAAATAAACTAAGAATGACTTGTCCCAAGTCGGCTATAATGAACTGAGATGTGCCACGTGTATGGACCACGTCAACCATCTTCATAGTTTTTTCAAAATTGAGGATCCATGCTCATTTTCAAATTCTTTCTTGGTCTTATAATATCCCCTTCTTGCAAAGGTATCCTTGTTTCTCAACCAAAATATGCACTTAATCTTCTTGAAGCTTTTGATTTTCTGGATTTCAAACATGTCTACCAATTTGAATTAACTTTGCCACATGAAGATTAATTCTAACCTAATTCTTGATAGTACAATATGTAGGAGCCTTGTTGGAAAGTTCATTTACTTAACTATCACCGTCTTGACATAATTTTTCTTGTCCAACAACTTAGCCAGTTCTTGGATGCTCTTACCCTTAACCTTTTATGTTACACGTGTTCTCAAATATATTAAGGCATCGCCTGGTCAAGGCATGTATTATCCTGCTTGTAACTATCTAACTCACACTATTTTTGCTATTCATCCCGGGTAGTTTCAAGGAATTAAACAATGAGGTCTATAAATGGATATTGTGTGTTCATTGATGACATACTTTTTTTTTTTTTTTTTTAAAGTAGTTCAACAGAGACCGAGTTTAGAGCTCTTGCTTTGGCTGTGAGTGAAGTGCAATGGTTATGCTATTTAGCTCATGGTTTCTATACTTGGCCTTTGACGAATGACGTATGGTACTACAGAAACTTCCTGCCTACGCCTTATTTTCCCGAATGATCACCGTAGAAGATATCTGAGACATTCCATACATAGGCAAGCCGAGTGGCCTAAATCAAGAAATCATAGTCATCACTGGACTCTAAAATAATTCTTATTTAATAATCCGAACAAAATAACCCTAACTTGCTAATGGTAAAGGGTCACAATGATAGCAAAAAAATCCTAGCTATCATTGTACACTCTAATATATAATTCTTATTTATCAAACCAAACGAATACAAAATATCCATAACTTAAAGAATGATAATGGTCACACATTATTATCATTATTTACTGGAAAAATAAGAAACAATTGTTTCGGTGCCCGACAAGCCTTATAATGCAAGTGTAGATTCAACACTAAAATCATTACACTATTTGATCAAACGGATTCCTAGTGTTCACTCCAATCGAATCAATTATAATGATTTACAAGAATGAGTCTCTTCATTGACTTAGGACATTGGCTTGGCATCATTTTCCTTTTGACCTTTTAGCAGTTATCTTCTGTTGTGTCATGTGTGCATGCTAAAAAAAGGAAAAGAAAATTGAAAGTATTATATATATATATATATATATAATAATGATATTTGGTGCCCCTAAAGAAAACAATGATATTATTGCTATGCATTTTATGCATTTTAGTGACTCTATCAGCGATAATATATTATTATGAACAAAGATGATTTAGACACAGAATTTATCACACAAAATAGGCACGAACCTTTTTTGAGTTGAGCCACACACTTTTCATAATAATAATAATAATAATAATAATAATAATAATAATACATGGACCACAAATTGCAGCTTTCAGGGTGTATAATTGCGTAAATAGTCTGTGAGTTTTTAGATTTTTCTATTATGAAAGTTGGAATAAGTCATATGTTTTGAAGTGGTAATTACTACGTGTTTTGTCTAAAAACGTTATTATGAAAGTCGGAATATATCATATGTTTTGAAGTGGTATTTTAATTACTTCGTGTTTTGTCTGAAATCGTTATGATGTAATTTAGGGTTGAATTTGGATCGGGTTGGATTTTGCTATTCATATTTTGACAATATACAAAGTAAGAAATGAAATCCCAAAAGCTGAAAAATTCATAACACACACTCTTGAGGGGATATCTAAAAGAAGAACAATAATCCTACCAAATTTTGAAAAACCTCGGTCACTTCACTTAACTTATTTAGAAGCTCATTTATCAATCTTTGTTGCTTTTAGTTGTCAACTTTGCTTTCATTTTATGTTTTCTACATTAAAAATTGAAATCGAATTTCCTAATCTTATCATTTTATATATATAATGTTTATTTAATGCTGTTACCGTACCGGTATCACATTATTAAGCGCTCAAGCATGCATTTACCTTTTTTTAATTTTAATAACAAAGCACCCGAGTAAACACACATTGGTATTTCTCATTAATATTGGGGTGGAAAAAGAGAGAAAAAGAAACTCTACATTGTTCTTGAAGTAAAAGTTCTTTATATATTCAAATCAAAACGACAATTTTTAGCAGAATTATTTTAGGTTGGTTAAGAACAATTTAAAAAACCAAACCAACCCAATCATATTCGGTTTTGGTCAAACCAAATCTAATAAATTTGGGTTTCGGGCCCTGTGATTTGTTTTTTTTATTAAATATTTATGGATCCCGCTGAATATAATCTACCGTAGCCTTATAATGCATTGAAATTCTATACCAAAACATTTCAATACATAATTTCTAGTCCATTAATCATGTGAAAAAACTATATTTCATCATCAGTGGCGTATGCACATTATAGTAAATGGAGTCTGCGGACCACGCTAAAAATAAGAATACTCTACATTCTACCAGTAGAAAAATATTCCGAAACCTGTGATTTTATTTTTTACTTTGTAAAATATTTACGGACCCTGCTAAACATAATTTCTGGATCCGGCTCTGCTCATCATCTACCGTAAACAATGGTATACAAGTTTAGTCAGGTCATAAATAGAGACAACTGGATCCCTTTTCTTAATTTTATAACCGTTGGTTTGACGTGGGGGTGTGGGGTGGGGGAGAAGGGGCGAGACATATCCCACCTTATGTATGAGACATAGGGCCGAAAGAAAGACAAGGATAAGGTTGTCTTTTTCGCTTTGGAGTTCACGTATCCCTTTCAAAGAGCAAAAAAAAATATTTCATTATCCTTCACCTTAGTTCACTTAATTGACTGACTAAACTTTTTGTGTTTATCTTCGGTCTATTTCACACCAGCCTCTCCTAAATCTTGGGTAAAAACTAATTAATTAATTTTAATGAAGACAAAAAAGTTGTTTAATAAACATTTCATTCTCACATCGGTGAAGAATTCTGAGTTTTTAAACTTAGAATTATGAATCAATAATCAAGAAGAAAACAATGCATTGATTAAATTTAACAATGCATCAGATCAAAGAGGTGGTGCTACAATATACAACTAACCAAAATCAAGCCTCTAACAAATGAGGATTTACATCGTATACAAAACGATATCAAAACAAGACCAAAATCAAGCCTCTAACATATGAGGACTTACGGAACACAAAATACGAAAGACGTGAGTTTTAATATGCAAAATAGCTACATCAATGGTAGTGCATGATGGAACCTTCAAAAAGTGCATAGTTACGTACGCATACGCCTAATTTGGTACACTGTTGTTGTAAACGCGATCTTCTTGGCCTTAGAGTGCAATCAGAGGGCTGCGGGTAAGCATTATGTGCTTATCACTATCATGTGGCAGATCTGGAAGGCTCATTGCTCGTGGGTTTATGACCATGCCCCTGTTGATACTGGCCGTATTATCTCCATTTCCCAGGCGGAGGCAGCGGAATACACTCTAGCGATGGAGGCGGCTCGAGCCTGTGTCGATACGGATCATCATCAGTCGACTTGGAAGGCCCCTCCATAGTACAATTAAATGTGATGTTGATGCATCCATTGTTGATTCTTGTCTGGCGATATGATTGATTTTTTGGGACCATATGGGCCAAGTTTTATATCCGGTTTTAAAGACTATATAGGTGTCTTATTCGGTAGAAGCATTATAAATGTTGGATGTCTTGCAAGGGTTACAGTGGGCGCAACAAATGGGATTTCAGACGATCTCCTTAGAGAGTGATTCGATGTTGTGTGTGCAACGTCTTTGTAGTGTGGACAAGGATCTGTCAACTTTCGACTATTTAAGTTATGATTGTAGGGCACTGGCGTGTCTTTTTTGGCATGTTCGTTTTCTTTTGTTAGGCGTTACGTAATGTCCACGCCCATTAAATGCTTCAGCAGACATTTATGGCCATGGTGTGCGTGTTTGGGGTGTTTACACCCGAATAATGTTTCGAGGCGTGTAACTTTGATTTGATGCAATAATTTATTTTTCCTTAAAAACCTTGATGAGAATTTCCGTTTGTAGAAATTATTGTATGAATTTTGAAGATTGTATGAGTAATTTAAGTGGTGAGTAAAATGCAATTATATATAAATCCGAATGTGAAAATGATTGAAGTTTTTTTGAAAGGAACAATTGCATTAAATCAAATCCATAACACAAGCGTCAAGAACATTAGGTGGCAGTGCCACGCCCTAAGGAAAAAAACCGACAACAGACAAACCAGCCTGAGCAAGACGGTGTGCTGGCCTATTTCCCGAGTGTCAGAACAAAGGAAAAGTTACAAGAATCAAACGCCCTAGACAAATTTAAACAATCGGCAACTAAGCATCCTAGAGGAGAGAGGTCATCCCCCGTGATTGAAGGCGCTGGACACACACCAATGAGTTTGTATTCACCACAATCTGTCGTGACCCTCTAGACGCTGCCAAAAATAATGCCTAATAAATCACGGTTAGCTCCAAAGCCTTTGCATCCAAAGCACCCATGACCCTTAAAGGGATTGCATGAATAACTCTCTCATCGCTATCATGAAACAAGACACCTATCACCGATTGAAGCATATGTGTTTATCTTTGTAACTTCATGTAGTTGTAGTGACCACACAGCCGGCCAAGTCGGGCCGACCGTGCGTGCTTGCCAGAAGAGCTCTCATAGACTCAATATATTCCACTGCTTCCGGCCCGACATTCAAAATGAGGCCACCAACATTTACAGCTCTTCCGTCAAAGATCCACACACCTCGCCTTCCAAATATACCAGAGCAGAGTAGCCAACTCCTACACATCGCAGACACCCTTAAATAACTCAACAAACCCTAAAAATCCGAGCAAGCACGAAATGCCTTGGACAAACACCTATTCTGTGTCCAAGACCTGAATTCCCTCGGCTCAACATAAGAAAAAAGACTGTGTTGTAGGTCCTCCATTGAGTGGCCACACTGGTGATTTGAACCCCTCTATGTTGTGTGTCTGCAGAGCCTTTGTACCAATCAGGATACAATTATAAAGCCCCTCCAAAGAAAATGCTTGAACCTCGGCCTAACAAAAGAGACCAAATATCGTCGTCGAGGCGGTCGGATGACGATAAAGATCAACTCTACATGATGCAACCTGAGAGGCTAAGCGATAACCTCTCCGTCGAGTCTTCGACCTCTCCTTTCAAAGTGCCAAATGATATCATCTCTGTGACTCTCACCGAGAAAGAGGAATACTTAATATAGCCTGGACCACAAACCAACTCCCGTTTCCATGATTGTGTAGGCACATCTATCATGAGATATGCAATTATCGTATCCTGGGCCAAAAAGGAAGAGCCCACTCGGTAAGAAGAAGGCAAATGGAGCCATGCATCCGTATATACACCGATCGGCCGAACCACCCCAGCGCCGCCAAGCGCAACCCCCCGCACCAAGAGGTCATTTGCCCTCCATAAGGCTCCACCATATGAAAGAAGGCTGGGCGCAATGCGAGCATTTAGGATATTCCCGGCACTGAAATATTTTGCCTGAAAGACCCGACTCATCAATGAATTCGGCAGCTTAACAACCCTCTACACATGTTTAGCTCTAAGAGCCGAATTGAAGGAATTAAGATAACGAAACCCGAAGCCTCCAAGATCCTTAGGCATAGTACATTGGTCCCAACCGCTTCCAATGTATTTCACACCGCTCCTTTGTGCTCCCCCCAAAAGCACATATTTTACTATGGTCCAGGACCAAATCCTACTTGGTGTGCCAACCAATAGGAATTCAACTTCCACCAATGGAATCCTACCTGTAAATCTTTCCACCAATGTATCCCTTTGAAAGTGCTGACTTGGTGGTCCAAAAACTTGGACCTGGACCACCATAAAATTACTGCCCCAAAAGAACTCACAAAATGATTAAAGTTAGAATGAAACAAATATGCTGAAATCATATATAAGTATCGATTTGACAATATTTATAAATATCAATTGATCTTCATTCGGTTTATAACGGGAAAAAAAAAAATCACTAATTTAATTAATTAAGTGATACTCTTATCACTGAAAACTTATTCAATGGATGTAAAAAAAAAAACTTATTAAATGATTTTACACTCCATTATGTAATTAAGTGGTTGTCTGAAAGATTTTTTTTTTTGTTTTTTTTTTGTTTGAGGAAGTTGTCTGAAAGAATTAAGAAACACATCTAAATCTAATTAGAATATAAATACTTAAATTAAATAATATTAGAAAGTATTACCATCAATAATCGCGAATATTGAACAGATAAAGCCTTTTAGGGCTATTGTGCACAGGGGTTGACCTACATACAACTAGAGAGCAACTGTCCCTCTTGATTCGAGAAAATTACACTAATATATGTAGTATACGTTTAGTTTGCCCTTTCATAAATTTTTTATTTGCTTTTAAGATTTTTATTGCCCTCTTACCCGAGATCCTGCTTCCGTCAGTGATTGTGCACATGACTTTATTGAAGAAGCATCAAGTAGGTGGTTAGGAGCGAAAGGGTAGTTATGGCTGCTTTACTAGGAGTTAATCAATGAAGATAATGTGGGATTAAAGGAAGGTTTCCCACCTTAAACGATATCCATATTATTGGGCCATAATGTCTGAGCTGTGAAACAAGTTATGGTTTTGCATTTTATACAACTTTACACAATGGTGAGGATTGTGTTCTTTTTAAAAATTAATATCCAGGATAGGGCACTTTTTGGGGTTTGATTTACTTTCACATTTGTTTTTCTTTTTTTCTTTTCATTATCTATGGGGGTTTCACGTTCGTTATTATATTATTATCAAAATAAGTGTCATTTTGACTCAAATAAATAGGAGTTACTCCAGAATATCAAGATAACATATACTGTATTGAGGTTTTTTTTATTAACCTACCCCTAATTTATTATTCACCTAACAACTATTATAAATTAAAACATTTGCATTAATGCTAAGTCAAAAAGTATTTTAGACTTTATTTAATCAATGTTTATTACATTCTTATATTTTTTTTATTACGTGTGAAAACCTCCACAACATTTATTTTGAGACGGATGTAGTAGTAAACTTGATTTATAGGGACCATATCATCTTTAATAAGTGCACTACATGATGTATGATCTTATTTGGTCACTTACATTACTAGATGAATAGGAGAATGGTTATAAGCCAAACAATCCCTTATTCCCTTTCAAAGTTTATCTTAATGAGAGCTAGTGTAAATGCTCAGATACTTAATGTATCAAGTTATACCAATGATCAAGTTGTTAAGATGTGAATTAATGAGAAATACAACACTTTTTAGATCAAAGATAACTCAATCCAAGTCAAGAAAGACTTTCAATCAGCTCAAGTATGATCGGACAAAGTGTTAAGTCTGTTTTTGACAGACTGCAATCAAGGGCGGAGCCAGGATTTTCATTTGGGGTGAAATTTAATGAACTATATCGAATTAAATCGGGTGAATTTGGATTAAGAATATTTTATGGATCGAACAAGACTACATACATTTACTAGTGTAATATTTTTTTTTTCGGGTGGGCTTAGCCCCCCCTAGTCCACACATACCTCCGCCCTTGACTGCAATTGCAATGCATGTTCTGGTGAGCTGCGAGTGTGTAAATGCTTGAATATGGATTCAATCAACTCAGCACAGGTAAGACAAGTATACAAAATTCACAATGCAGTAAATGAGCAAAATGTAAATGGCAACACTATCTAGAAAGATTCCAACAAGAGAATGTTAAATATCCAACTTGCACTCAATCCTATACCAAGAGTGACCTTGGATTTGAACCTCCATTCAAAGTGATTTCTTTTATTACCACATAACTTCTGTTGCAAAGAGTGTTACAACTCAACATTCAACAACATTAACTAATCCTTAGCTGAATCAAAAGAATGCCTTGATCAACTCTTTAACACAAGGTCAAGTCCCTACTTGGAATCTGCAACCAGAATTTCCTTTTTCAACTACCTTGTCTTTGTTGTGAGCTTGATCTTGCCATTCTTTGAGTTCAAAGCCTTGCTCAAGAATCTCTGATTGTTCCTCTAAATCAACATCAGCTAATTGCAACTCCAACAACTTCATACAAGATCAAACAGACAGCTATATCAGAACAGCAAGCACAATCAACATTGTCTTTTGTTTTCAACTAGAAATCATAATATTTAGATGCATTCTATTAAAATGAGAGTTCATTGAGTTTAAACAAAGCCTTAACTTTGGCAAGATATCAGTAGTCTCTCTTGAAACTCAGTTAAGCCTATTTTATAGGAAAATATGCAACATGTAAGAAATAGAGAAAGTAGCTATTGCATTTGAAATTTGTTCAAGTGTAATATCAGCCTTTTGAAGTAGGAAGCTTCCTCCTTTCTTTCTTAGCCATTTTTCTGCACATATTTATCTTGGAGAGAAGCTTTAGGACGTACACATGAAGACGTCAGGAGAAGATGGTGAAGATATGTAAGGGAAGTTATTGTGTGGTGAGAGATTTTAAGGTGAAGTGACGGGTGAAACGATCAGAATCACACAGTTTAAATACATAATAAAATTGTGTGGTGTGTGGGCTGCCACACGGTGTCTCCGCACCGTATGGAGACACCACACAATAACCTTCCGATATGTAAAGCAATTTGTGACAAGACACTTGTACTATGTAGAACCAAGTCCCTTGATCTATTGTGTTGTATTAAAAAGAGTAGAAGTTGAAGATGTGATGTTTTAGTATTTTATTTCCAAATAATTATTAAGTGGATTCATAGTACTTTATTTCAGTTCCATTCAAATGACTTGAATTATTATTTACATTTGGGATTATTAGCACTTCATTTGTGATTTAGAATGCATCAGTTTGTTGAATTTTGAGTTAATTTCAGTAAGCCTTTAGTCGAGCCATTTCTATTTCTTTTATTGATTCCGCAATTTTAACATTTGATATATGTATGACGACTTAATTACATGGTAGTTAACTAGGCTATCCCGGTGTAATTTAAGGCCTGCAGACAAAAAAAAAAAATCAAGCCTCTATTACTTATCGAAAGAAAAGAATCACACAAATTAAGTGATTAATGTATTCAAATATAGTGTAAAATAATAAAAATACCCTTCATTCATTGTGCATGGAAAATTGTACTAAAATTTGGGTTATTGAAATGAAGGGTAAATGAGGAAAAAAAAAATGAATGCAGCGTTAGTAATGTGAAACGACAGATATATAAAACAAAACAAATTTGAAAAAAAGCCGATGCTTAAAAAATGGAGAGGAATACTAAATATATAGAACTGGGGCCTTAAAAGTGCATTTCGGGGGAGGCCCTAGGCCATGGCCTGATAGGCCTCCCCCAAGGGACGGCCCTGAGCTAATGAAGTTGGTTAATGAATATCACGTATCGCACGCCCATTTTTTAAAAAGAGCTCGATCTCTGAAACGAGGTTTTACAAACAAGATGTGCATGAATTAAATCGCTATAAAGTCAGTCAAGAACAAGAATATCGAAGTTTGAGTAATAGCATGATGACTTCATTTTCCAATTAATTAGGTGATAATTAATTCCTTATATTATCTGCTTAATTGGTCCCATATATGTTTTCATAGCCCTTGAATTCCCCACTCAACTTTGCAAACCAGAATGTGAATTCAACATATACATGTAACTTTTTGGAGTTTCCACCAGATTGTCTTTTGGGCATTCCTAAAGAAATAAAAATAATAATAATAAAAGTGATGCTAATAAGCCTATTAAGCACTTTGATGACCTCCTCCACTTTTTGAACGTTGGTCCATAAACACAATTACCTTCAATAATAAACAAGACAAAAAGGATTTTGTCTGACTCATGATGATGTGGAAGCTAACACCAAAAGAGTTCCAAACAGTTTGAAAAGAATAAAGTAAATTTGCCCATACACCCTAATAATTAAAGATTGATTAGTAATAATTCATATTAAAAATTGCAATTTTCCTACACTTTTTTTTTCTTCTAATCTTTGATGTAGGGGAAATAGGCCCTTTTAGTGAATTTGTTAATCTCCGACAATTACATTTTGATTGTCCAAGAAAGTTTCTAACCATTCTTGTCATATACTCCATGCGTAAGAAGTTGATTATATATGCATGAGAATGTGTGAGGTGATTTGAATGTAAATTATTGTGAAAATTATATACTAGCGCAAACCAAGAAAGTCTTCTCAGAAGAAATCATTGACAATTTTCTAATTCAATTCAATAAATTACTTTTAGAATCGCACGTCCGACCATATTAATTCAAGTCAAAATATGAAACGTGCCCCATGTCACAAATAGTAGAATTTTGCTCATCAAAACTTGCAAACTACTTGACCAATGCCACTCTTGATAGAGATATTGTAGGAAAAATGTCCACACTTTCAAATATTTAAGGAAACTAGCAAAATACACGTGCGTTGCACGTGTTTCAGTTACGTAAGTTGTAAAATTGGAAATTAACAATAAAATTTTATATTACATATTTATCAAGTATATATTAATACATTAATTATAAATATGTTGAACAAATATGTAATAGAAAATTCTATCGATTTAGTGGTTGGTGAAACAATGCTCTTCTCAAGGAAATATTGATATCAATTTTTTATCGATTTAGTTGTTAGTGCGTTGCATGTTCGTTTGTTGTTAGTATTGCTCGATTTGTAATGTGCTATACTAAATATGCCTTCTGTGTTAAAGAAGGTAATATACAATTGATTAGATAATTTTCTGATCCTCATCATTATTTTCATCATATTGAATGACAATTTCTTTAGGTACTTGTATTTCACTTCAGAGTTTATTGGTTTTTCTCCACATCTCACGCATAATAAGAATTCGATGAATTGTAAATCCCTTCTTGCTATCATATTATTAGCTGGTGATAGTTTTTCCATTATCGGTCACAAGTATGACTTCATCAAACTTTTCTCTATTATTTGTAGTATTATCTGTAGTATTATCTCTTTAGTAATTCTACATTATTCATCCCATATAATTGGACAAGCTCTCTTTAGTAATTCTACATTCTAATTCAGAGTGGTATATCACACACTCTTGTTTCATTCGCATTAATTGGAATTTTAAAGCGTGAGTGAGTTGTTCGACCCTTAGGCATAATTCCTCCTGCAACTCCTGATGTCGCTCTTGCTATGGATATCTTACGTCTTCTTTGTTTGCAAGCAATGCTCTGTATAAATATGTTTTTCCCGTGCAACCAGGACCATCAATGAAATACACCGTACTTTGTCCTTTATTTACCTTATCAAGTATTTTTTTTGAAAAAATACTTTGTTTTTCATAATTAAGTTTTAGCTCCGTATCAAAATCTTCTTGAGGAACATCTATAGATAATTCATCACAAATCTCTTTCTGTTGATTTTTTTTAATGATGTTATCTTCTTGTAGACTTGGCAAGTTATAACACTTAAAGTCTTTACCCATACTTTCTAGAAAGTAGCTTATAGACCGTAAAGTTTTATTCATAATCAAAGTTGTTAACTTTAGGGAAAATTATGAAAAAGGACAAAAAAAATATTGTGAAATTATCAAAAAGAACAAAATATTATGTATTTAGACAATTTTGCCCCTCTATTTACTAATGCTCATAAAAAAAAAAAACAAAAAAACCACCCATTACCTGCCATCAACTCACGTTTGCAATATATATATATATATATATATATATATATATATATATATATATAACAATGCCAAATAGTAATGCCACATAAGATAATAATGTCAAATGATAGTGTCAAATAATAAATATTACATAAGATAACAACGATAAAATGGAAGTGCCACATAAGATCACAACGTCATACAGTAATGTCAAATAAGTGTTACATACATGTATAACAATGTCAAATGGTAATGTCACATAAGATTACAACGTCAAACCAGAATATAAATAGTGTGATACTATATATATATATATATATATATATATATATATATATATATATATATATATATATATATATGTGGAACTGAATATGGGACTTGCTTTTTTTTTTTTTTTCAAAGGACGTGGGTGGTAACTTTCGTGCAGCATTTTTTTAAAAGAATAATTATAATGTGAGGGGTATTATTATCTAAATATGATATTGTTCTTTGCTAATTTTAAAAATATTTTTTGTCTTTCAATAAGTTTCCTTAACTTAATTTATAGAGTCTCGCATAAAATCTTCCGGCATTGGTTCCCAATACATATCCCAAAGTTGACACGAATTTGTACGCCACAATAAACTAAAAGAGTTAAGAATAAAAGATTATTAATGCAAGAGCATTTGGGAAAGAAATGGCTCCACTCAAATATTCGAGATTCCCTTATCATATTATAGTAAACATTTTTTTCCACAACTTATTTAAAAACTATTCATTTATGTTGTTCACTTTTGTAAATCTTCAAACGACATCGCTCGTCTATATTGAACGGGCAGCAATCTAAGATAATATCTTTCTCCTTCAGTTGGATTTGCACCATTTGTGTGGCCAATAACATATTTATGTTTTATCTCTCTCTCCAATACTTTTGTGAGCTCATTCATATAAATAATTATGGAATTTCCCAATACAAACATTTTTTTGGCCTTTTGTTGTGTTTGGATAAAGGGTAAAGAATTTGTGGACATCGTTTTTTATGCAAAGTAATTTCAAACAAGATTTTGATTCTTCCAAAATGAAACACGATTTTCCCCGTGGTGATGAAGTTGGAGAGAAATAACGAGCAATTTCATGTCATTCAAATGAAACTCAAATATTCTCCACATTGCTTCTTGAGCAGGTGCCTATCTTACGTTTTGAGATCTTTTCATTTCATCAATAATAAGACTGTCTTCTTAATAGGAAAAATAGACTAAACCACGATCATAACCTTTGTAAATATATATACTTGTATATGTACTTTACCTTCACAATCATTATGAATGTCCGACTTTATATTTTGTTTGAAGGTGCCGTTCGCTGGAAAGAAAAAAAAATTCACAATTCATTATAATTATTTAAGCTCTGAGAAATGATTTTTTATTACTTTTCCTTGGTCCTAAGATTTTAGTCGTCAATAGTGAATTTATCTATCAAATTCAACATTCTACCTACTTATGTAGAATAACAACTCTAACCACTATTCACTTATTGAATACAAGCTATCATAAGTTACATAATTGTACTGTAGAATACAATTTCTCATCTGACGGTGAAAATGAAGAAGATCTGAGTTATATAATGAATAGTGTTTGTAATGTACCATTGACATCATTTTTGTCTAGTAAAGAATCTTCTTGTTTTTCCATTGACTCCATAACATTCCGAGTGTTATCATGATCGCATTACTCGCTAAGCTCTCCGAGTGTTATCATGTTCCTACTCGCTTGCTTCAGGAACTTTGATTTTGTATTTTTCAAGTTATGATATCATCAATGGCTACAACTTATATTTTTCATTACATTTGAGTTCAAAAATGCTATTTCACAAAAGGAATATACAAGAAAATCTATGATATAAACTTTAGGGTGTAAATTATCTCAAATCAATCTTCTTCTTTTTCCTCGATTCTTTTACTTTTTTGATTTTAATATGGCATTGTTGCTCTATCGTATTAGTAGATTTAGATTTCTTTACCGTTTTTACAAATCGAAACAAGGAACAATTATTAAAAAAATGATATTTCAATACGATTTTTTTGTCTTTCATTCCAATTTCTATTGAACCTAATTCACGTATCATTTCTATTCACAACACTTCTTTCATCACTTTTTCATTTTCTCCTGGTTTCCATGACACTTTATTATCTTGTTGCGCCGTTTTTCTTCGCTCATTTTGGATATTGTGTTTTTTAAACTTCCTTTTGTAAAACATCTTGGACAACTTCAGTGTAGATTCAATTAGTATAAATCACTTGAATTAGTAAAATAAAGAGGCAATAGATAAACATGTATATTATATAAAGAGTCATGTACCCTTCATTACGCCTTTATTTTGGATGAATCATAAGAATAAGGTCAATAATAATTCCACAACAAAGTCAACATATTTTTAAATCATGGATAATGAAGTGAGATATGTTGATTTCCATAATAATCAATGGTGTAAGAGTGGATTTGTGACATTTAATCGTGATCAATTTGTTGTTGAAAAAACATTTTCCTCTTAATAACACCCTAACATATTGATTTTTTTTTCTTTTGTTAAAATTATCTTTGACGCATATTAAAAATTAAAGAATAAAGAATAAAGATGAAAGATAAAGGTACTATTCCTCCCCAAAATATTAGTCCCTTTAGTGCACCAGATTATCCACCGTTCCAGGTTTGCACACAATAGATTTTATTTTTATTTTTATAATACTTCAGAAACGTAATAGAATTTAACAAACTCGCAAATCCAGAACAAATTATTGTATGTCCTCGCAAATTATAGTATGTATTTTCGGGTTTTTTTTTGCTCTTTTTTCCACCATTGGAGAGTATTTATTATATTTTTCTTTCTTTTACCCCGATTTATTATACATTCATATATTTTTATAACTATTATATCAATGAGAGTCAGAGGGTATTCTTGACTTTTATCATTAAAATTAATGACACTTAACCATTTTTTATTCCGTGTGAAATTATCTAAACGGATTTACATTTTAGGACGAATGTATTAATATAATAATATATTTAACCAAATTATTATGTTTATTGAGATTGAGATAAATTTACGAAGATAAGGTTTAGATCCACCAACAGTAATCAAGATAGACCAATAATAAAAAAAGGGAACTTATACTTATCTTTTTTTTAGCTTTATCGTTTTTTTTTCTAAAATAATTAACGTGCTTTTAAATATATGTGTTTCTTATCTTCATTTTTAGCTTTCACGTGTTGATGTATCAAAAAATTTATTAGTTAATATATTTATTGGAATAAATTAAATATGTAGAAACCTTTTTTTTTTAAAAACACTATATAAACACTTTTATGAAACACATTTAATATAGTTAATGATATAATAGCATTTTTACTAACACTAATTTGTTTTAGTACAACGGTAAGCGCTTGATCATAACATAGTATCAGAGTCAGAGATCATGAGATCGAACCCTGATGTGAACATTATTTGCAAGTGTTGGGAGAGATTTCTCACACTTGAGGGGGTGTTTGGGAAAGATTGTCCACACTTTTGAATGAAAAATTGTGCAAGTGTTGGGACAGATCGCAAATGAGGTGCGCCAGAAATTGCTAGAACAATTACACATGAAAAATTGTTCAAGTGTCAAGTGTTGGGACATATTGCAAACGAGGTGCGCCAAAAATTGCTAGAACAAATTCTAATGATATTCACTGCGCTCATGATGAAAATCAGGTTTCGTTTCTCATCGTATTCATAATATTATAAAAATCTCTTTCTCAGTATAAAAATAATCAAAAAAAGAAATGAAACATTTCTTCCTTCTGGGGTCATCTAGCTCTAGCGGCTATTTTTTGTTGAAGAAGTTTGATGTTCTTGATCAACAAACAAACCAAGATCAAACTTGAATTCGATTATGCAAATAAGCGGGAAAAATGAACTTAAGAAATTCTCATTAGAAACTAATCAACTGATTACAAACGATAATTAGAAGCTTAAATAAAAATATCCTATGAACAGAATTACAACAGTTGTAACAATCTAAAACTAATTCCAACGGTATTTTGATCAAGGTGCTCGACTTCATGCTTCAATGACAGTTCCACTTTGTCCCTTATAATGTTGCAGCTGAGTTTTGATGAATGGAGCTTCAAAGTTCGGCTTGTTATGATCAGCATCTTCAACCCCCCTCGCAATCTGGACTCTAAGGAATATATATTGATGTTAAGATCGTTACTTATCGTCAGATTTAAAACCAATTATCGAGCTTTGATGTCACGGATCGAACCCTAGTTGGAACATTATTTAAAAATATAAAAAAAAATTGTGCAAGTGTGGGGATGATCGCTACACACTCTTGAACGCCTAAAGAAATGTAGTTGCGCTTTTACTAACACCAATTGGTTTTAGTACAACGGTAAGTCGCATTGATCTTAACAATTGATTAGGGGATAATAACTCAACAATGTCAAAATCTTGATTTGTCCAAGGCTTTTGTAAATAAATCAGCCAACTATAGATAAGTTGATATAGGCAAGGGTTTCAGGAGGTCTTGCTGATATTTGTCTCTAATTACAAGAAAATCAATTTCTACGTGTTTTGTCCTTTCATAAAAACTGTATTTTCAACCATATACAATGCACTCTTGCTGTCACAAAATAAAGGAATATGATTGTCTTGTCTTATGTTGAATTCTACAAGCAAATAAGTGAGACATGAAGTTCACAAGATGCCATTTCCATGGACATGTATTCAACTTCTAATGAGCTCCTAGATGCAGTAGTTTGTTTCTTTGACCTCCAATTGATGAGGGGTCCTCCAGAAACACAGAGATGCCATCATTGAATTTCATGTATCATTGCATCTTCCCTTAGTTCCAAATTACTTTATACTGGAAGAAGATTCCATGTCACGGGAATTCTTCAGTACTTTTAGAGTTCATGAGCAACCTTCAGTTGGTGAATCAAGGAATTGGTTGAGCTGTTGTGTGGCAAAAGTGATGTCAGGTTTAGTTAACCCCAAGTATAGTAGTTTTCCAACCAATCTTATGTAGTAACTATTTGATTCAAGAGGAGATGAATCTTTGTTGTGTAATTTCAGTGAAGTGTCAATTGGAGTCTGACTTGTCTTACATTCTGCAAACCCATATTCTTCAAGTAGTTCCAAGCAATACTTTCTTTGAGACAACACAAGTACTTCGAGACCAAGAAGGTATTTTAGCTATCCTATATTTTTTTTATCCTAAATCTTTATTTAGAAAATCCTTTAGGTCTTTGATTCCTTTTATATCTAGACTGGTCATCAATACATCATCAACATACGCTAGAACTGCTACAAAATGGTTATCAGTTCCTTTGATGAACAATATGTAATCTTGTTTAGATTGCTTGAACCCCCTTTCAAGCAAAGCTTGGGTTAGTTTTGATATTCTATTGCCTACTGGCATGTTTTGAGGTTGATGTCCCGCCACTTACATGAGTTTGGGGTTTGTATTTTCAATATGGTATTAGAGCAAGAGGTAATGAGATCAAACAATAATGTCAACATTGTTTCTTATTTATATCGTACAACTGTTTGTCCTCTTTGTTGGTCTTCAGAATGCTTTATAGGTATTTGTGTGTCATATTGACGGAGTCTTCTTATAGACGCACACTGGTAAATATGTTGCCAAGATATAATATGTGAATTATCCACTTTTCATTAACTTAAATTTTTAAAGGAGACGTAAATTCAACATTTTTGTCTCGTAGGTAAATGTATTGAACATGTCATTTAATTTGTTATGCATTCCTTAAACAACTAATTCACAATTTTTTATCTATAAATTTATCACTTGTATAATATGATATGAATTAACGTGTGCCGTTATATTATTCTTGGGAAAAAATATATAGAAGGTCCTTAAAATATTGTTTGTAATATTTTTGCTCTTAATATATTTTATTATACAAATTGACTCTTAATTAATTAATCTATAAATTTACCACTCACACGCACGTATTGGTCATTACAGTTTTAAAACAAGAGCCAATACAATAGGAGCCAATACATATCAATTTTTAAATACAATAGGAGCCAATACATATCAATTTTTATTGATTAAGAGGCAATATGTAAAAAAATTGGTTAAAGTTAGTTTAGTACAAAATTAATGATTAAAAGACAAAAAAAAATAAATTAAGAGATCAAAATATTACGACCGTGGAACATGATAACATACGTGTTGAGCGTCTTTTGTCCATGTTTATAATTTTTTTTAGTTATAAAAGAAAATTTATCCTACGATTATTGTAAATAGATTATACTAAGCATTGCGTTTGTTAAATCAAATCAAATCTAAAATTCAAAGTCAAGTTCAAGTTCAAATCGAATGTAATAAATAATGAAATTTGAAAACTGAATGCTGAAACTGTTTGATAACATCCTCATCTGAAATGTGAAATTCGTTAACTTTATAATATTGCATTTATGACTTTTCATACATTAGAAAACTAATACATTATATAATAACCATACATATTTTTTCACCCAAAATGTTATCAAAGTTGTGTGTATAATTTCGCCGGCCATCACCACTATTTTCGGCGGGCAATTTCACATCTATAAAGGGACGGCGGCCATCACCACTATTTTCGCCGGCGCAATGATCCTCAATCGATGGCTTCTCTGAATTTCGCTGCACTCATCGGCTTTGTTGTTGATTTTTCTTCTTGCCCGCCACTCAAGCTCAAGAGGAACCTTCTTTTTTGCTGCTCCGACGCAGTGAAGGCTCACCGCCGCCTGGATTGTGGTTTTGGATTTTGTGCCGGGCGCTACCTTGACTTTCGGGTCGCTCAGAGCACATGTTTCAGATCTATATGGTCGACCCACCATTAAAGCCGAGGCTCCCCACCACCAGATGGTAGCCGCACCGCAACCAAATCCTGCATGCGCGCCGCCGCGTCACACAGCAAAGCTAAAGCTACCTTCCGCACTTCGGCGCCTTTGGTACTTGCAAAGGTGAACCCGGCCTCTTCGTGATCAGAATCGAGCTAGAGATTCTTGCCCGACCTTTCGAGAATGCTTTGGCTGCCGATTCCTCGACTATCGCCAAGAATCGATTTAAATCCGTAAGTTTTTTACTCTCTTAGATTTAAAAGAAGAATGTAAGGTCGGGTCTACTTGATGCTAAAAATGTTCTTGTCCATCCGGGTTGTCTAGAAGACTATAATCGTCTGTTTACGCGTCGAGAATGGAACATAGGTTCAAATCGCTTTGTTTTCTCTAAATGGACAGTAGACTTTCGTTGTAACGAGGATTGCTCCACGGTCCACTTTGGTTTGAAATTCCTGGCCTTCCGCTACATTTTTTTAATCCTATGTATGTGGCTAAAATTGGGAAACTTATTGGGAGACCGTTACAGACAGATGCTGCGACCACTGACATGAGAAGACCGTCAGTGGCTAAGGTCCTAGTAGAGGTTGACATTCAAAAACCATGATGTACTAGAGTCTGGTTAGGATGGGATGTACATAAAGGTAAATGGCAAGAAATTCACGCTGAATATTGGCCCGAATATCGCAAACTTTGTAAAGAGGATTGGTCATTTCAAACTACTTGTCGTAAGAAGAATCCACCTCTAAACCGAGTGCAAACCCCAAACACTATAAGAGGGCCGAAACCCCAATTGGAAAGGGCTACCAATACTG
Source organism: Gentiana macrophylla (assembly GCA_026214975.1). Lineage (NCBI taxonomy): Eukaryota > Viridiplantae > Streptophyta > Magnoliopsida > Gentianales > Gentianaceae > Gentiana > Gentiana macrophylla. Next base: position 88,621,484 of record CM047811.1, read on the forward strand.
GATTGAGTAAGCCAAAACAAGTTTATCAAAGTTAAAATGACTCAGAACCCACCGACATCTCGCGAGCAACGCCACGGAGACTAGCAATGTGCCATCAACTTCCACCGCCGCCAACTAGCAAACCCAACCGTAACTCCTTCCGTGTGTTGCAAGAATCGATGGTAATGAGGACCTTGAGCAAAGAACACCCACATACTCGCCGATGAGCATATGGTCAAGAATGCACAATCGATCGTGGTTGAGAAACCTCACCGTGAGCGATGGGCAAAAAAAAGACCACGACATTGGATCCTGCTAAATCTTTTGAATATCCGAAGAGCAAGGTACAACCTCGAGATAGAAAAAGGACAACAGAGTGCTTCGATCTTGAAGAATTCTAGGATCTGGGCCCGGATCTCGCCCGACAATTTTAAGAGCTTTCCACTCCACCTGCAGCCCGCTTTTGACGCTCCGGGTAATTTTGATTCGACAATATCATCCACCCTAAAAGAATCCAAGACCCTACCTATCTTGAATCGGCCATGAAGGGGAGTGAACTCGATGTCGCTCAACAACAAAAGAGCGAGGCAAAAAGAAAACAAGACATCACCCAAGAGACGCCGCGCTAACATGATAAACTCGCCGCGGTGAGACGTGGATAAAGTAATAGACCAACTCGATACCTCGAGATAAGGAGTCAAAGAAATATCTAAATTCTTTCTTTGACAACTACGATGAATGGACAACGGCTTCGAGACCGAAGGATTTCGATAAATGCACCTTATAAAGGATGACGACAAGGGCAAGGAAGCAGAGTTACCGCAAATATGATGAAGATCGCGATTACTATTAATGCGCATATTGTTTAAATGTCTTTTATCGCTTTGTGTTTTGTCGAATCGACCGCAACTAAGCGCGACAACCACATGTATTTTCTTTCTTTCCTCTTTTCATCAATAAAAGTTATATTTTCTATAAATAAAAATTAAAAAAAGTTGTGTGTATAATATATATAGGAATTAGTGGAGAAGAATGTAAATATTTCATCAATCGAGTTAGGATGACGCTTTTTGAAACTTTTTGATAAAGCCGACAAAACTATTTATTCATCGTTTAAATTCACTTGTGTTCAAATTCATTGCTTAAATTCATCGATTAAATTCATCATTTAAATTCACTAATTTTCAAAATTCATCGTTTAAATTCACTAATTTTCTGGATTCACCGTTAAATTCACCGATTTTGATTCATCGTGAGATTCACCGATTTTCTGATTCACTGTCATTCTTCTCGCTATAAAATTACGCAAATTGTCTTCTCCCTATAAAAATATGTGAATTACATGTTATTTAAAAATATTTGATCATATTCTTATCCCTAATTTTCCATAATATATATATATATATATATATATATATATATATATATATATTATAAAATAAATTATTGCTCCAATGTGGGACTTCCACTAAAACGAAGAATGGAATGTGGGTTACAAGCATGACTTTTAAGATTTCAGATATAAGCACTGATAGAATCACTTAAAAATTTTGTTAAGAAATTCATACAATTTTAATTAAATAAGTGGAGAGTCATATCATTATCAAACACCACTTAAAAAATTATGTCTTATTTTATTCAGAATAAATACTTATTAGAATTAAGTTGGTTTAACAAAACTACCTAAGATCATATATTATATCAGTAAATTTCTACTTTCTTTAAAATAGTAAGAGTGTGTAATAATGTAAAATTTATACGTTCCTTAAAACAATAATAGAGTGTATGATGAAAATGAATGAAAATATGTGATCACAATACGTTACACATGGTACAATATAAAAAGAAAGCATTTAAAGATATCCAATAGATTTACCTTAGATATCACAACAATGTACAAAAATAGCCACTTTTGGGTACCCTAAATGCTCAATGTAAAAAGGGCCTCGCCCTGATATACTTAGCCAGTTTTGGCAGGTTAGAATGACAAATTTGCCAAGAAATTTGAAAGATATGTCAATCTCATAAAGACATGTTTTTTCAATTTTGGTAAAAGACAAACCTTCGACTGGTGATTAGATTCCTAAATAACATATTCACTCATTCTCATGATCGGATTTAATAGGGACCTCAAAATTGTAGTTTTACTTTTTTTTAAAAGGGATCCCCGTGTTAAGGGAGGCGGTATTAACAGGGCAATAAAATTATTGCCAAGGCTATCTTATCAGTTTTAAATGAAAATGACAAATGTACCCTTGGCTTCACCCACTTAAATATTCCTCCTTTTTCCATGTCCTGTTGATCCCTCCATCTCCTTCTCCTTCCTACCATTACCTCCTCCGCCTTCCCCCATGCTACCATTTCCTCCACCACCCTCTGATCATATTCAAAAGCCCCATCAAGCCAGTTTCTGCTTAATTATTAAACTAAAAAATACCCCCAAAAACTAGGCAATGGAGTCATATATATATATATAAACATTCACCAACATGATCTCCATCAACATTACACTACAAGCATTTCAAAAAAAACAAAAAAAACATTACACTGCAAGTCTACAATACCCGTCTATATGAACAAAATTGAACCCAGCAAAATAAAATGTAAAATGTCATTATATATACTTTTAAAAGCTAAAAAAAATTACTATCAAAATCCCTATTTGAGCACGGGGACAATCAACAATCGGGTAAGATTTGTGCGTGCGAGTCTTTTCTTTGGATTTTTTTGGACCATTCATGGGGTGGGGGCGGGGCGGGGGCGGGGGGATTGAAGGGGAAAAGACTGGAAATACATGGGTTAAGGGGAGGATTAAGAGAATTGGAGTGGGTTAGATGTTTGGTTGAAGGGGATAAAAGGTTCAGATTTGTTCTTTGATGTAGATCTACAAAAGATTCACAAGTTTGTGGTGTGAAAAACTATTTGGGAGTGGTAATAGGAGGAGCCGAATCAAAGGAATTTGGGAAGGAGAAGGTGGGCTGAGGCGTTTGCAGAAGGCTAATTCTTCTTTTGGGAAGATGAGAATGAGGGTACATTTGTCATTCTAACTTATTACTTAAATAATTGCCCTGATATTAATTTAAAGATGAATTATGAGAATCCACACAAACATTTCATTGGAAATGACAGCTTTTTATTCACTGATTTTCAGGATTCATTCAGGAGATTCACCGAATGAATTTCGACAGTAAATGTCACGAAAAACGATGTAATTATATCTAACCAAGTCTTAAAACGAAGAAAATCAAAAATAAAAATTCAGTGAAATTTTTATTGTATTTGGATTTCTAGAAAAAAAAATATGAGCTTTTGAAAATAAAAGAAAAAAGAGAAAACAGAAAAAACCTGGAGTAGGGGACGCGTCGGAAATTTATTTATTTATTTATTTATTTTATTTTTTATCTTTCAGACTATAAAAAATATTAAAATTGTTCTGATACTAAAAAAATATTTTAAAAAGCTATCTTTATCCTTAATTCTTCATAAATTAAATTTTAAATGCCCTATCCATACCGCCACCCTATGTTGCAGACGGACACTTTGACACGCCGCACTATTACCTATTACCTTTAAACTCGCGACACTGGCTTAATTCTAAAATTTAAGGACACTACATCGCTTCGACATCGTTATATATAATATATATATACACAACATATATATGTATATACAGATATATATGCATCTATATATACATCTCTATCTCTCTCTCTATATATATATATATATATTTTTTTCAGTAAACGAAATTCATTCATTATGCAAAGAAAACATGATTATATGGAGTTATAATGTTGTTTAACATCTATATATACATCATCTCTCTCTCTCTCTCTCTCTCTCTATATATATATATATATATATATATATATATATATATATATATATATATATATATATATATATATATATTCAAACTTATCAACAAAAAAATATGCACAAGTCTAAACAACTGAAATAAATAAGATATGTAATACTTTAAACTCTATCAATATCTAAAATAGATATTTCATATCTATACGGTGTCAAAAGAAAAAGAAAATTATGATTGATTTTCAAAATATTACAAATTAAGTCAGAAAACGATTGCCTATAACAAAAACATATAAACATAATACAAATTAATCAAGATAAATCAGATATTTTCGCATTTCATCAAAAAAGATTGAAAAAATTGTGTTCGGGGGTGTCGGAGGTGTCGGGCCGTGTCGTCGGAGGTGTCATGTGGTTTGTGTCGGAGGTGTGTCGACAACGTGTCGGGCGTGTGTCTTGATATTAAAATTTTAAATAATATTAATTTAATCACCGACACGCCAGTTTGACACGTGGTGTTGAGTGTGTCGGAACGTGTCGCGTCAGTCGATCATGGCTTTGACACTACGACGGCCACCACTGAAGTTGGTCGATGGATCATAATCGCTACCCATCTGTTAACTGTCTTTTTTTTCTGGTTTAAACCGGAGGGAATTCCTTTCTTACAAAAATAAAATAAAAAAAAATACTGGAGGGAATTTCCTAAAAATAAAAAAGACCCCTCTCAAAAAAAAAAAAAAAAAAAAAAGAGGGAATTAACTTTTCCAGTCTATTGCAAGGGCAGTGTGAACTGAGTTGTGGGATTTCCGGTGGGGTCCTAATGGAGAATTTTGAGTAGCTTCAGACAAGCATGAAACCTTTTCGGTCGGTGTTTTTATTTCTGAGACTGTTTGTCTGTTGCCTTCTTCTCACACACACACACACACCCCCCTTATAAATAATGCATCTCACACTCCTCTATATACTCTACACACCTTCTCCTCCTCTTCTTCTTCTTCTTCTTCTTCAGACAGTTTCTACCCATTTGAGTTTGATTTTCACTTCACATTTATAGTCAACATTTCTTGCATTTATACCCCTGCAATTTTTTTTTTTTTCCAGTATTTCACTGCTTTATTTTTCAAGGGTTTTCTTGAAATTTGTGGGGGAGGAGGGGAAAGGATTTGATTAAGAGCATTATAGAGATTCTCCCAAGAAAAAATGGTTGTGCTCCTTCAGAGATGCATTTTGTGGAAGAGCTTTGAAATTCTTCAGGAGAAATATAACATAGGCAAAAGCTTCTATTTTTGGATCTTTCAGATATTCAATAGGTACTCTATTGTTACTTAGTACCAACATTGGACATTGTCCTAAACAATTAGTCCTCTGTTTTTTTTTTTTCTTTTTTTCAGTCTTTCCACATTTTCCTCTGTTTTCTGATTTTGAAAAAATTTAGAGATCATTATTAAGTAGAAATTAAATGGGAGGAGCATCACTTCCTCCTGGATTTCGATTCCATCCCACTGATGAAGAATTGGTTGGATACTATCTTAAAAGAAAAACTGAGGGACAAGAAATTGAGCTTGAAGTTATTCCAGTTGTTGATCTCTACAAATTCGATCCATGGGAACTTCCAGGTACTATTACTAATTATTCCCGAATTTTTTCAATTTTATCGGATATCCCGAATTTTTTCAACTAAATCCCAAATTGTTGCTAGAAATTCCTTCATCATCTATTTTTTTGAAATTTTTTGTGGAGTACTCTGTAGAGTTCTAATATGATCATTGTCCCTTTAGGGAAGCAACTTTTGATTCCATTATTTATTGGCTGCAATTTCTTTTTTATGACATATCTTATCTATTTTCCTGTAGAGATAGGGAAAGAATCTACTTTCCCAGTTCATGTGATCTCTATGCAATGTTCATTAAAAGTTGATGCTGCTTTTTTTTTTCTTTTTTTTTTTTTTTTAACAACTATTCCATTAATTATTTTCAATTTTCTATCGCAATCAACTGCAGAGAAGTCTTTCTTGCCGAAACGCGACATGGAGTGGTTTTTTTGCCCTCGGGACAAAAAGTATCCGAATGGCTCGAGGACTAATCGAGCTACTATATCGGGATACTGGAAAGCCACTGGGAAAGACAGGAAAGTAGTATGCCAATCTCAAGTGATCGGTTATCGCAAAACCTTAGTTTTTATAGGGGAAGAGCACCCTTGGGGATAGAACACAATGGATGATGCATGAATATCGTCTCTGTGATGATGTTTCACAAGGCTTTCCAGTTTTTCAGGTAATAATAATTATATAAACCTGATGATATATCCTCGACAGAAGACGACGTATAAACCGTACATAAAAAATGCTGATTTTGTTGATTTTCAGGGACCATTCGCGTTGTGTCGTATCATCCAGAAGAATGATCAGAAAACAAATGGAAAATGTACAAAGAAAGGGAAAGTTGCATCATTTGTGGTGTCTAATATTGAGCCAATTGTTATATCAGATGAGTTACCGATTCGTTCGAGTCGTGACTGTAATGGGAGTTACTATTCTACCCCTGATACCTCTCCAAATCAAACAAGTTTGAATGGAGAAACTGATCAAAGTTCGAATCTTTCTTCAAACCCGAAAAATCCCGCAAGTTTCTGGGTCTCTCCTGAATTGATACTTGACTCTTCAAAGGTAATAGTAGAGGAATCTGGACAAGTACAAGACAACATTTCAACAAACTCATTGGATTACGATTTGCAAAACATCGCGTGCAAATCCAATGACCATTATGGGATTTCACCTAGTTCATCAAATTCGAATCTTCTGGAAGAAATGGATGATCAATTCAATCACTTCAATTATTACATGTCACCTTTATCGGTATATGGAAGCTATAATATGCCATACTATGGCAATCAGGACGTGTTTTACGAAGGTTATGATCAAACCGTTTTGCTAAATGATCAACAACATCAATGAAGGTTTTCATTGTATGCAGAGGAATGGAGATGTCATTACCAGATGTGTTTAATAAGTTGTTCTCCGATGCAACGCCTTTTAAAGTTTGTTGGAGTACTTGTAATTTGTACTGCCTATAGAGTCATATTGATATATGGTGGCCTAGCATAAGGGATTGTATTGATTGTGGTTAATGGGTTTTTTTTTTTTTTTTTTTTTTTTTTCTTTCTAATTTGTGTCTAAGTAAGTTGCTCCTAGTAGCTAGCAATCATTTTTATTGATTGCAATTGTTGGGTTGGATAATATCATCTACATCTGCTTAAAATAAAATAAAAAAACTATGGGTTTTCATGTGTGCAGTTTAAACTTCCTAGTTTTGCAGCAATGTATTAATTATTCCTCATTTCACCAAATCAGCAAGAGGTTTCACCTAAACAGAACACAAATTTAATTGGTTATAAGTGGGTATTCCGAGTCGAACGAAAAAAAACGAATGACACGATACAAATGTACTACGATGGTGTTGATTTTCACGAAACATTTAAGACATTCGTTAAATACATTAAACAAATTGATATTTTTAATGTCTTCTTACATGATTTTATACACGAAGATTTGGCTTAGTTATCAGTACCCTTCTGTCAGCAAAGTGATTTAAACTCTACATCTGGTAGAGCTAATCTGATTATCAGCAGAGTGATGGCCTGCTGAGAAGTGTATCCAAATCTGTGAAAGTCAGCTGGGAAGTCTGTTGAGCTTTATTCTCAGATCTCGCAATCTTTGGAGGTCAGTCCGTGAGAGGATAGTCTGCTGGGGATCAGCAGAGTGTTTTGGATACAACTGAGTTCTACATCGGGGCAATGATCAGCTGAGTTGTGTCAGCAGAGTGACACAACTTCTGGGGAATTTATAGCAACCCGACAAAGATTCTTGGCGGTTAGGGGTTTAGTGATTCGCGCTTATAAATACCAATCAGATAGTCATTGTAAAGTGTGTAATCCATCCGAATTTCAAAGGCATAATAAATAACTCTTTTCGTCTCATGAAAGAATTTCAAGACAACGCCGAAACCACGCGTTAAATCCTTTGTGTTCTTCTTGTTTCGCTTCTTCGTGTGATTGTTCATGTTAGACAGATTCGTTAATTATCTATCTTCAGATCCTGATTCTCTATCCTGTTATAACACCTTCTCCATTTGCAATAGAACTCCTTATAACCCAAAGTTCATCCTTTAGATCAACTTTTTGGTCAATGACTCTCCATGTCTCTTTGTAGCTTAATTAATCAACATAATTAAAGCTTGATTAATGTACAAAAACTTTCAGAATTGCGTTAGACAGAAAGTGTTCTTAATCAGATCTTACAATTTTGCTTCAATTTGTGTCTTGATCTTTGAATGTAGCTTGATAAAATGATGTTAGACCCGTGTATAATACATGTATACAATCAATTAAGCTTTGTTGCTTGTACTATAAATGATACACTTCATTTGGCATTTACTATAAATATAAACATACATATGCAGAATCAATAATAAGGGAGTTTTGTATAATATAACGGTCAAGAAGAGACTTTAATGAAAGGAAAACACAGATAATGACAAACAACAACAAACCTCATTCAGATCAAACCCTAGGCACTTTGATCATGCGGAATTCATTCCGGATGCCTAATTAAACTTGATCAGATGTTGTGTTATCTTTGAAACAATCAAACCACATAATTTATATCATCAAAGGGGTAACGAGTTCATTACTCAACACCAAGTACATTCTTGATTTATTAAAACGAGTAAAATTGTGGTTTGACGACATTGGCGCTATATATTTGGCAGCAAATCCAATTTTCCATGAACGCACAAAACACATAAAGATTGATGTTCATTATGCTTCTGATTTAGTTCCAAACCATTGCCTATAACTCACTTTCAACCCCTTCTTTTCAATCTCCATGTATGTACCACTTCTATGGGATTACGTAAGACGATCAAGATAAGGGTATTTAAGATCATTATTTAAAATCTACTATTATACCTAATTTTTAGTTAGCCATATAAAAGAGGAAGGTGTGAAGTTGAGCCTTGATGATGATGACATATAAAAGCTTGTTCAATCAATTCATAATACTACTTTATTTTTTTAATAAAGTGACACTTTATATCAAATTTCAAAATGTTCTATTCATCCTTCGGTGAGAATATGATATAAAAGTATAATAATGCTTCAAACTTTAGGAAAAGTACTTTCTATAAGCCTCTTTCAATTCATGTATTAGTATTAGCTTATCAAAGCCTAGCACAGCATAAACCAAAACACGTCTTTATAGTGCAAAGGGGAATCAAATGTACTCTACTTGCCGCCCCTTATATTCCTTTCAAGTTGCCAAATTAATAAGAGTGTGTCTACACACGAAAAAAAAAGAGCCTATTACATGCACACCACATCAATTACACGTAATCGATCTTGTGAAAGTCGGCTCTTGAGTCAAAAACCGACTTTTTTAAGGTTGATTGTCACAATGCACCTACGAAAAAACCAATTTTTGGCTTCAGAACCGACTTTCACAAGATCGATTCTATCATGATGATGACTCAGTAGTGGTGGCACAAGACCAGAAAGTTTCATGTGGACCCTCCAAAAAACCCTTTAAGGACTCGTTTTCACTCTTTAGTATTTTCTAGCCCTCTTTAATATAATCCTCCATTTCCAATACTAGATTCTTAATCATGTGAACACAACATAAAATGAAATTTGTTCAATATTATTAGATTCCTGTATAATTTTTGCACAACACAGTAATTAAGTACCTTGATTTAGTAAAGGCTTGCAATTTGAGGATTACAGAAGACTAAGACTTGATCAAGAGTAGCTTTAGAGACATCCCCAAACAATGATTCTTTACCATCTGGTCTCTTAGCATAAGACAATCCCAATCTAGACTTAGCTTGTCTCAGATCACCAACACCTGAATTTGTATCAGGTCCTGCAAAACCCCCCATGACAGGTGCCAATGGTGGTCCGATGAGCAAGCCGTCCGCCCCGAATTGCGGGCCGCCACGAGCATAATCGAAAAGGGCTGCACCACTCCCTCCTACTTTAGGTAATGTTATAGGATTGTCTTCATCACCGGTATTCGATGTCCAATAAAACAGGAATGGATCAAAAGAATCATAGTAATCGTCTGTACTTCGGTATCCTTCAGGACTAAAAGCTCCAAACTTGAATGAAAAGTTTGTGTAGCCAATTATCACACATGGTCCTTTAAAGTCACAACTGTTGTGAAAATCGATCGCACTAAATCCGTCTGTTGTGGCCTTGTAGCAGCATTTTAGCTCCTTACCTGCTAAAAAACTGGATTAAACCGAAGATTCTGTGCCAATTACTAACAAACTTGATTAGAAGGGAAAGTATACCTTTTAGGTATGTTTTGTCAAGTATAGAAAGTGGAAAAGGGAGTTCAACAATGTCATGATATTTGGGCTCTGGTTTATTATCAATCTTTTTGCTGCCAAAATTCCATTGGAATAAGCTGCTTGGTCGACACTGCAAACTTCTAGAAGATATATAATTTGTTAAAGAGCAAACCATTTTAATTTGGTGGTGGTATAAAAATGATCATTGATATCAACTTTGTCCTTCATTTCTTGATTTGTTCATTCTCATCCTCACATATTTTGTGACAGAAAGCACTATCTTATCCTTTTCCCTTTTCATCAGACACCAAGTATTGGATTTTCTGAATTTTTTTTTTTAAAAAAAATCTTGTTTTCTTTTTGGAAACCATGTCAATGTCATGATTCACTACCAGTTTGTGTTGTATTGGCTTTTCATCATGTTATATCCTCCCCGACTTGCAATATCGAGAACGAGAGACTATTCTGCATGCTATTCGTGATTGTTTTTACGAATTTGTGTATATATACAGAGATCCAACACAGAAGAAAACAAAATATAAAAGCAATTTCTTAACCCTTCAATCAGTACTTTAGATGGTGTATAATCCAATGTCTTCACATATGCATAGAAATATCACTTATGCAGCAGCAACAGCATAAAAGGCTTTGCATCTTATTTAGGTACACATTTTGTATCAGGCAGTCGGTTAAACTTCTGTTTTGTATGTTTCAACTCAAAAGTAATAATAGGGACAGACAACAAGTACAAAAGGCTCTATGAAGATGCACCAAAACACGTATTCTACGTTCAATTGGAACCCTGCAGCTTGGACACACTGCTCTGCCCCTCCCTTCTTCCCGTAGTCTTCATTGCAGTTTACGATAATAACTGATGAGCACAAGGAAGAAAGACAACTGAAACTTCTTCATCCATGCAAAGAATGCATTCTCTATTGTAGCTCCCGCCTTCCTTCTCGGTTTTAGTGTCCAATTTATCGAATTCTTGCATCAGCCTTTCAATGGATTCTACCTGGGAATTCACTTCTTTAGAGTTTCGGGTTGTGGGATGAACGGATTCTTGTTGCATCAGTTCATTACTTTTTGCTGATGCTTTAAGCCGTGTTAGCTCTTGTTCGAGACGTTGATGATCGTCCTTTTGACGTTGGAAATCGATTTCTATTTTCAAACGTAATGATTCAAGCCTACGCTTGCTATCAGATTCAACAGCTTCTTTAAGACGACGTTGCTCTTCTAGTTGTGCTATGGCTAACTCTTTAGCTTTTTGTTCCTGCCTCCACTTTGCCTGTCACACAGAAATTAATTAGCCTAACAAAATGCATTTTTATCACATCTTACAAAAACCTTCAGCCCTTTAGGCAGACCAAGAGTCCAATTGACTGGATGCAAATATTTTTCTAGGAAATCAATCTTCTTTAGTTTTCTAGTGATTAAAAACGATTCTCTACTGGCAAATTTGGAATTGAAACTTAAGAAAATAACCTAAAGTTGCAGCCTTGTACACAATCTAGATTATATTTGGTTCACTGTCATTGTACGAATGTCCTTTGAAGACACTATAGGGCATAGTCGCCTTTCATTGATTTTAGCAAAGCCAACTAATATTACAGGAACAATAGAGCAAAGATCATTTGCATACCATGGAAATGGATTCTTTGACAAATTGACAACATTGTATCAACGAATAAACTTAACGTGATATTGTGAACTTAATACATATCGTGAATTTGATGATCGAGGAGTGTGCTGCTTTCAAAGTGGAGGTACAGAGAAGAGTGTGTAGTACAGTGGCAAGCCTACGGTAAATTTCTTATAGGCCGTGGTGGCGTTGTAACTAATCACTGCCATTTTCGAGTCAATGATGATGCTCTGTAGACATCTTCATTGCAGTAGCAACCATCTAATTTTTTAACAATATATTTTGAAATCATTCTCAATGACTAAAATCATTTTCATCACAGTTCATGAAAACAAATTTCCACAAGATAAATCTGAGTTTATTTCACAGTCTAGATCACAAAATGATTTACTGAGTTTAGCCAATTAATAATCATTGGGAATTCTCCAAACACATCTTGTGGCAAAAAGAACTAACTAATATCACACAAGGAGGTCAATCTGTCCACCAAAAAAAACACCAATAAATGCGATGAATATATTTGAAGTAGCAGAAGCAACTAGCACAACGCACTGAGCTTTATAAGACGGCACAATCTATCAACGAATGAAAAAATGCAATGCATAATAAAGTGGTGGAAAGATCAATACCTCAAACTCCTTCTGAGCAGCCTCAACCTCAGCCAACTGTTGTTTTTTATTTGCAATCTTCTGTTTTTCTGAAGCAATGTCTTCTTGGAGCTTAGTTTTCTGTTTTTCCCAAGCCATGAGTTTCTTCAAGCATTTCTTCTCTCTTCTTGCAACTTCCAAGCACATTGTGGCTGACTCTGATGCACTCAACTTAGAAGCCTCCATCTCTGCCCTAATTTCAGCATTCACATTCTCAAGCTTTCTCACTGCAGCATTTGCACGATCCACTTGGCCACTTGCCTTTCTGAGAGAATTCTCCATTTCAGAGAGTCTCTTCATTGTGGCGTCTTCAAAAGTCAGCGTCCCCTTTTTAAGCCGCTGGTTCTCCTCCCTTTCAATCCTCAGTATCTTTAACTCTGTTAAATCATGGCTAAGCTTTCTTGCAGCTTGCATGGCTTTCTGGTGAGCCCACTCTTTCCTGTCCTTTACCTGTTTATCAAGATCCTTAATCTGATGCACCAAAGTCAAAATCATCTCATCTTTCTGATCTAGTGGAACCTGTTCTATGTTTTCATCAAGATTCATATCACGGAACTTACTCAACACCGAGTTAACATCTTGATTCTTCGAAGTTTGGGGTTCATCACTCTGATTAACTGGGACACTTCCAGCTTTAACTCCAATGCTACTACTGTTTGAGGAATCTCCAGGAGAAAAAGAACTTGGGGATGCTTGCTGTTGCTGACTCTGGAGTTGCCTTGCATTTGCTCTGAATCCAGCAGCAAACATTGCTACATTCCTCTTCAACAATGTCTTCATAGAAGGTGTAAGATTAAACCTCTTTGGGCACTCAATTTCCTTCTGTAAAGACGCTTCTGATTGCGATAAAAGCCCATTCGATGGAAACTCAGAGGTTCCACCATTTCCAAAACCCCAACCACCATGAAATCGACACAAGTCCGGAGAAACACCAACCGGTCATGTCCACCACCGCCCACACTACCATTAGTCACTGAAGTGCTACTACAAGAACCGCTCCTGTAGAAGGAAGAACAGGGACTTCCATCATGCTTGCACGGACAACATGGAGATCACTCATAAGCAAACACCACATTGCATCTCCCGACTCAAATGGGGCTTAATTTGCTGCAATAAACATACCATCCCAGCAAGTGAATACTCCTCTAACTGCCTCAAGTTGGTAAAAACAGGCTCAGATTCATCAGGTTCCTCATTACGCCACAACCGCCACTATTCAAATAAGCCAAAGAATTCTGCAAGATATTCGTCAACACATCCATTCCACCATAGCAATGTCCATTGCTCAAAATAGCCTTCAAGGCTACATCCTCATCATAACCCAATGCCACAAGTTTAGCAATAGCTTCATTATACAAGAACTCCAAATTTTTCCACAAAATCTCCTCCAATTGCTCCTCAGTACAGTATCCCCACCCACTATCTTCCAACACTGAGCTCGGCCCCCATCAGGGCTGGCATTTAAGTCAGGAATTTGAGAAGGCCCACTCAGACCCAATTGACAATTCAACGGTTTAAGTTCAGATTCCATCACCGGATTACTGTTTACCCTGTTATGCTCGTTCACCACAGCAGTGGTGGAACGATCAGTTTCAGGCTTCACCGATCGGGCCCTCCGAACAGCCTTAATATGTTTGTCTCTAACGGTGCAGCCCATTTGAATTTCTTAAACGTTAAGATTATTTACAGAAACAAAGCGAACCTTAAAGAAGTGAAATCACAAGAAATTCAGCGACAGATATACATAAAAGTTCATCAAGAATATGATACAAGCGAAAGAAAAGAAAAAGTAATAAAGGTAAAGAGGACTTACAGATGAACACAGATTGGACGGCGTTTTCTGTGTGGGGTTGGCGGTGTTGAGAGGTTCTGCGGAGAAGTAAGGCCAACTGGTAAAACAGACAGAAACGATGAGGTGAGGTGAGGTGCTAATTTGGTGCGAAACGGAAAATGTGTACATCTCATCTCATAGGGCTCACTATTGGTCTGTCATGCGGGTTCGCACGCTATTGAGTGAGTGAGCCGGGCTTAATATTTTTCTATCTTTGATAAAAGCCTTCTGACACTCGATGTGTTGGTAAGATGAAAATTTCAGTAAATAAATAAGTTATAAGTAGATTGAGTGTAAGTAAAATCACATACCATACTTAGGAGGAGTCGATCCCATTATATAGTGTATCTTGGTGGAGGTGAGGCCCAACAAATGATGATGGCGTGGATCGAGTAGTTTTGTCGTTGGTGGTGGGATGACGCTCAATGCATGTAGAGCAGGAGATTGCTTGTGGCAGGGGACGATCTGCGTCATGCCTGATCTACGAAGTGAAAGGGACCTTCGTAAGTCCTTTTGTTGAAGGAGCCTTTATGCCGAGCCAGAGCCAAATAGACTTGGACTTTGATGCGCACTCTAAGATATCAACGCCGAGCTTTGGATATTGATGCCGAGCTCACGGATATTTAGCCAATAACAAAGGCGGTGACGCTAAGAGATCAGCTCGGTTCGCACTCGGAGGTGGTCTTATGCTCCTAGCCCAGCTGGGTGAGTGTCACGTGTACGGTGACCATGTCAAAAGCCCTCAGACCTAAGCTGCGATATACACATAGAACGCATTTTGTGTCCGCTTTCACAGTGACGGGCACGAGCATAGGGTTGAATCAGAACCGTCTCTGACGTATGTGATGCGGGCTGAGCTTTTGCCAGCTTACGAACCTCGATATTTGAACGAATGATCCAATCACTGAAATATCTGACTTTTCGTCGATCGATGCCATTTGAGAAGAGTTGCGAGTATTAAGACTCTTTCGATTCCTCTTGGCGTGTATGAATGGAGACTTACCACTAGATTGAAGATTTTTCACACCTTATTGCTTTCGACGTTCGATTCTGTGAGAGAACTTTTCTTCCCTGTGTAACGCCCCTAGACCCCGGGCCTGGAAGGGCTGAATGAGTCATAAATGATTCGGTCAACTGCTTAGACAGTCGTCCTCGCTAGGTCTAAAAGGGCTGACCCGAGTTGAGATGACCTTTATGTCTCACACTTATATGGGGGTGAGCATTCATTTACTTTACCGATGTGGGACTTTACATTCTCCCCCTCCCCCTTATAAGGTTCTGGCATCCTCGCCAGGACGCCAAGACTTGTCCCATTTGGACTTGTCCTAGTTTCGTCCCTACCTGAGGAGTCCAGAGGTGACCCGGTACTTACCGATTTGGGACTTTATATTCTCCCCCTCCCTTTATAAGGGTCTGGAATCCTCGTCAGGACGGCCAAGACTTGTCCCATGTGGACTTGCCCCAGTTTCGTCCCTACCTGAGGAGTTCAGAGGTGACCCCCACCATCCCACACAGTCACACGGTGTGGCACGTAGATCCATCTGATAGTTGGCTATGAATACCATTCTGTAACGCCTCCAGACCGGGGTCTGGAAGTGCTAAATGAGTCATAAATGATCCGGTCAACTGTTTAGACCGTCGTCCTCACTAGGTCTAAAAGGGTTAACCCGATTTGACAAGACATTTATGTCTCACACTTATATGAGGAGTGAGCATTCATTTACTTCACCGATGTGGGACTTTACATTCTCCCCATCCCCCTTATAAGGGTCTGGCATCCTCGCCAGGACGGCCAAGACTTGTCCTATTTGGACTTGTGCTAGTTTCGTCCCTACTTGAGGAGTCCTAGTTTCGTCCCTACCTGTAACGCCCCCAGATCCCGGGCTTGAAAGCGCTAAATGAGTCATAAATGATCCAGTCAACTGCTTAGACAATCGTCCTCGCTATGTCTAAAAGTGCGCGCTAACCCGAATTGACATGACCTTTATGTCTTACACTTATATGGGGGTGAGCATTCATTTACTTTACCGATGTGGGACTTTACATTCTCCCCCTCCCCCTTATAAGGGTCTGGCACAACTGTTTAGACCGTCATCCTCACTATGTCTAAAGGGGTTAACCCGAGTTGACAAGACATTTATATCTCACACTTATATGAGGGGTGAGCATTCATTTACTTCACCGATGTGGGACTTTACATTCTCCTCCTCCCCCTTATAAGGGTCTGGCATCCTTGCCAGAACGGCCAAGACTTGTCCTATTTGGACTTGTCCTAGTTTCGTCCTTACCTGAGAAGTCCTAGTTTCGTCCCTACCTGAGTAACGCCCCTAGATCCTGGGCCTGAGCGCTTAAACGAAAGTCATAAATGATCCGGTCAATTGCTTAGATAGTCGTCCTCGCTATGTCTAAGAGGGCTAACCCGAGTTGACATGACATGTATGTCTCACACTTATATGGGGGTGAGCATTCATTTACTTTACCGATGTGAGACTTTACATTCTCCCATCCCCCTTATAAGGGTCTGGCATCATCGCCAGGACGGTCAAGACTTGTCCCATTTGGACTTATTTCGGCCCTACCTGAGGAGTCCAGAGGTGACCCGGTACTTACCGATTTGGGACTTTACATTCTCCCCCTCCCCTTATAAGGGTCTGGCATCCTCGCCGGGACGGCCAAGACTTGTCCCATTGTCCGCTGAAATTCTAGATAATGAGATATTTGCAGGAGCTAGGGTTGTCCGATGAAGAAAACAAAAATTCTAGAACACAAAAATTAAACCACCTTCTATGTAGATGGGTTTAAGATGAGGGTGGTGCTTTAATCATTTTTCTATTAAATACTTTTTTTAGGGTTATTAAATACTTTTACATTTTATGAAATTAATATCGATAAATTAACATGTATATCCAAAATATGGTAAACACGGTGTATTTTCACTTTTCACTACCCAATGATGGTGCCATTAATTAATGTATTGATGATATGATAATGTGAATAATGTCTTCCTTTTATATATCTAGAGATTAATTACTACACACGGTGTAGGCACAATGTATCTTTATTGATTCCAAACTTCAACAAAATAATGGCATAATTGATGGTAAGAAAATCCAAATATATAAGGGCCAAACATCTCGCCCAGTGAAAAAGAAAAAAATTAAATTTATGAGGGCTATATTGTGGAACAAAGAATCACACTTTATATATATGAATTATGAAGAAAGAATAAATCACGATTGAGGCATCAAAACACCATCGATCAAGCAATAGCATTTGAAGCCAATGCAGTAATGAAGAAGATAAGTGCTGCAACATGAAACGGCTTCCTCATCATCCCGTCGGAGCTGGCCGGGACTGTCTTTGATCCTGTTCCACATGCATAAAGGAGAAGATATATTATTTTCATCAAATTGTTTGAATCAAATGTTTATCCGCAGATTTGATGTTACATAGGGCTATATATATATAATTGGTATTGCAGACAAAGTAATCTATTTTTTCGATTTGTGCGTGTCATCCTTACGCTTACGCAGGCCATGCTAATCTTCTCTGCATCGTTCCAATTTTATCGGATGTCCCCGAAGGGACGCCAAAGTAATCTTTTAACTTATTTAACATATGACAACTTACCAGAAGGAAGTTTGGGGGTAGAAGTCGGAGCCGTACTGGGAGATGCAGTTGCAGGCGTATCATCGATTGGTGGATTATTCTCTGAAGATTCAGTAGGTGCTGCTGCTGCCGGTTCCGGTGATGCAACCGGGGAACCTACCGGCGGAATATTAGAGGCAGCTGCAGAATATTCAACAAAATACGGTAAATATAAAAGAAAATACACTGAATCTGGATAAATACCGTAGATGTAGAGGAAAGTTTACAGAATCTGTATTTTATAATAAGAAAAATAGAGTGTCTGCTACTGTGTTATTTTTTTCATTTAAAATCTCTAAAATACAGTTTTTGAAGGATTTACGGCATTTACCGCAAGTGCTCTAATAAGAGTGCGGAAATAAAATGGGATATATATGTACCATTGCACCGGCTAAGTGGAGGAGTTTGTATGTTGCAAGCTGTAGGGAGAGTAAGAGCTTGAGTTTGATTTATGTTGATGTTTCCCAATGCACCACCGCCGTTGTTGTTCAACAATGTACAAAGGCATTGGGGTGTTGTCTGAACCACATTGCTGAGCTGCAAGCAACAAGCCGTTGATGGGGTGGATGTGTTTCTGCTCACGTAACTCAAACAAGGTGACAAGCCGATGAGTGCGTTCGTGCATGATCCGGATTGAGCTCGTACCCCATCCCATAGCATTATCATGAACGCCACGAGGGCAAAATGCAGATACAACCGATCAACTCGTGAAGAAGCCATTAATGTTCAAGCAATGAAATCTTTTGAGGGGCGCGGTGAGAGAGAGAGAGAGAGGAGGATCGAGTTTATTAGGGTGTTGTAATGCTTAGAGCTACTAGTGTCACACTTTTTTCTTTAAGGTTTTGGAATCAATTTATATGAGATGAAGGGAATATATGACAGCTGATATTGGTGTATATTTGTTGGCCAAACTGTTCGTTATTGAAGGCATCTTTGGTTGGTTAACTAATCCCTTTTTATATTAACGGTTCAAAATCTTGAAACTTCCCCTTCCTAAAAAAAAATAAAGCAATAGGGGTTTTCTTTTGGACATCCAAAATTAATTGATATGATACATAATATTCTCTCTTTTGGATATTGATCATATAAAGAATATGTCTCGTTAAATTTTACTAAGGAAAAAATCTTAATAAGAAAAAATAGTACATCATTTTATGTGTTTTATTTTTTCCTCACGATTCGAGCATGCATTCAGATGTTTGAGTCGCCGTATCCCGATACTATTGACTAGTCTTCGGACGTTGCAATCAATAATGCCTTAATAATAAATATGTTTGATTGTCGCTTCAATAGATTTGTTCCACATCATCTCAACCTTTTTTTTTTTTTTTGTAAATTATCGTAAAGAAAAATTTCGATGGAATATGTTTTGTTTTATGTTCTTTAATATATCGTCTCTTTAATTGAGATATGCAAGTTGCATTGTATTCAAACAAAACAATCGAATGATATTCTTTCTTATGTCCAACAGTTCTTTTGGATAAAATAAGACATTGATCTCAACCAAACACATTCAAAACTGGCAAACAATCGAATGATTTTCTTTCTCATGTCCACTAGTTCCCTTTTGGATAGAATAGGACATTGATATCAACCAAACACAGTCACGGCTGGCTTATTTCACTACTATTATTTCAGCATGATTCGAATAAGTGGCAGTAATTGATTCCTTTGTTGATCGCCACGAAATGGCAGTAGCACCACATGTAAATAAATAACTTTTCTAAATTTTTTCTTTATTCAGGTCAGATAAGTACTTGGCATCAACATAGCCAATAATTTCGGGTTGAGATTTGGATGTATAAAATAAACCCAGATCAATTATACCTTTGAAGATAGCGGAAAATTTATTTAATATCATTCCATTGTTGTTTTGTAGGAGATGAACTAAATCTTGCATATAAAATAACAACAAATGATATATCAGGTCGATTATAATTAACAAGATACATTAGTGCACCAATCGCAGTGAGATATGGTATTCAAGACCGACCCAACACATCTTCATGATCCTCTCGAGATCTAAATGGACTTTAATAGAATTCTAGTGAGCTGACGACCTTTGGGGTATTTAAAGAATAGGGGCATTCGGTTATTAAGCTTCTTTGACTACAATCCTTGCTATAATAGTTTTTCGGAAAATAAATTTTGCTTAAAAGATCCTCACAATATTTTTTCCCCATATATGCCCAAAATACCCCTGATCGCAACTTCCCCTAATTCCCAAATCAATAACCCTAACCTTAAAACCCAAACCACCCACCTTCTTCAACCTCAAAATCCCATGCCGGAATCCCACCGGAACTAATCACCCATCTTCTTCAACACCATGAAACCCCTCGAACCCCCTAAAAACGAGTTTGAACGAGTTAAAACTCGTTAAACGAATCGAACTCATTTAAGCTCGTTACATGAAAACGAGCTCGTTATTCGAACACGTTACACCAAAACGAACTCGTTATGTACAAAAAAAACGAGTTTAAACTCGAGCATGAAGAACACCATATTGAAGAATATGAAGAAGAAGGTGAGGGTGAAGAACACGCAATCGAACTCGTTATTCGAACTCGTTATGTGCAGGAAACGAGTTTGAAATGGAGGATGTTGAAGAAGATGAAGTATTAGAGAATGAAGAAGAAGATGAATAATTAGAAGAAGAATTAGAGAAAAAGGGGATTTGGGAAAGAAGAAATATGAAAGATAAGAGGGGGATTGAATTTAATGTTCAAAATTTGAACTTAAGGAAGGGAGGAAAGATTTGAAGAAGTTAAAAAGAAGGGCAAATGGGGAATTCCCATCATTTTTTGCCTTTTCCTTTATTTTTTAATAAGGTTTTAGTCAAAGAGAATACTGACAGAAAAGCTGAAATAAGACTTTATAGACAATTCACCCTAAAGAATACTCTTTATCTAAAATGAGGGGATTATGGTTGAAGATTTAGGGAAAAATAAGGGGTGGAAGGTGGGCCTTGGGCTTAGGGTAATATATGTTGGACGGGTCTAGTAATCAGGGGTTGGGTAAGAGCAAAAGGGTAAAGCTTGTGGGCTTAAGTAAATATTTAAGAAAGCCCAAACGAAAAGTATATAAGCAGATCACCAAATAAGTGATTAGAAATTAATTATCATGGTGAATATTTTATAGAAAATTAGGCTGAAGGACACTTTACACATTTTTTTAATTAAGAGTATTGCTTAACATTTTTTTGTAGGCTGGAGAACAAAATTTAATTACATGACTAAATTGCCCTTAGTTAACCCATTCCTAAGTTTCAGTTTATCCTTCCTCGCTTTTGAATAAGTCGATGTCGAAGACCAAAAAAATTGCTCTGACGAACTTCCATCGTGATTCAAAGGATTCACGTTTTGCCTTGATTCTCTTCCAAAAATCGCATCATCGATCATCGATCATTGAATTCAAAGGATTCTTTCTCAGTAGATCATTGATTCAACAGGTGTATTTGCCAAAAATAAATTTTGCTTTTTGTTCGATGATTTGTAGATCATAAAATTGAGTTTTATAAGATAAATTTCAATCTTCCTAATGAAATTGAACATAAATCTGAGCTTTTTAAGTTTAATTCGTTCTTTATCCTGAGTTTGATGTTTGTTTTATGAATATTGTGTGTTTGATGACAAATAGCGTGATTCACGGCTAATTTTCTCTGATTACTTTGTTGATTCACTGTTAATTTTCTATGATTCCTTTGTTATGTAGTTTTTTGAATATGGTATTTCTTATTTGTAGTTACAGTGGAGAGTCATGTGTTTTGTATTTCCTGTGTCTACTTCGCATTCAAAAATGATGGAAGAAATTATGCATAAACAGAACAAGTTTGAGGAGGAACTGCGAGGGATGCGTTTTAGGCTCGGAGATCAAGATAGATCATTTCAATCAAGGTTTGATAACTTCTTCAATACAGTCATCATTTCAGGCATTTATGCAATCACAGATGCGATCACATATGCATTCCATCAGTGTCATGATAGAATCAGCGTTCAAAAATCATGAGAAGTCCAGTGTCGTGATCCTTTCGGTGGAGCAGCTTCCATTTTCCAACGCCGGTGATTATGCTTCAGTTCAAACAACAAGAAATGCAGAATGGTGCCTGCAAGGTGTTCGCTGAAATGCCCCATTCAGTCCAACAACTCGTTTCTCTTCCAAATGTACTGGAAAATGAACAAAACAATGTGTTTGACGAATTGACTAAACCAGTTCCAACTGGTTTTCAATCACCTTTTTTGTTGTATAAAGCGTCTAAAGCTATCTTCATTTCACCTAAGGCTGTGAATTACTTGTTTGATGAGGAGGGACAACTCCACTCATTGAAGTTTGAAGGTTTGAAGGATACCCAACAACTGTTCGACGAAATGCCAAAGCCGTTGTCAGTTAAGCATGATATTGTGGTTGATAGTTATAAAGACTTGGGGTATGAATATGATGCAACAAAGGTCAGTAATGATTCACAGTACATGCTACATTTCAAGCCTCAAATTGAAGTTGGTAATAGTAAAGTAATAATGTTTGTATTCGACCCGGGCGGTAGACGTCAGTCTGCTTTAGAAATTATTAGGGAGTTCAAACTAGAGAGGTTCCGATTGAGAGAATATAGCATCAGTTTCTATTACTCATTACCTGAACAAGCAAATTGTTTTCTGGTTAATAATGAATATGTTGAAATCATGTTGGATGTATCTGCTTCGTTTGGTGCATCACGTGTAAATGCATAAGTTGTTTGTAATGGTTCTACTGTGGCTTCTACTTGTATTGAATCAGTTGCATCATCATCTGTTACTGAATTTGATGGTGAAGAGATCGATTTGTTGCCTACGTTTTGTCTCCGGATCGAGTATATGTTTATCTTTTATGCATTTTATTTTGGATGTTATGTCTTTTTGTGTTTGTAGAATTATGTTTATTTTCGTATTATATGTTATGTAAAAAATAGATGCAGCCAGACAATTTCACAAAACATTTGTTTTAATAGTCTTTGTTTCGTTTTGAGAGTTTGTTTGATAGTGTTACTTTATATTTCAGGAGATTCACTATCGAAATTCACTAGTGAATATTAATAGTGAATTTTCGAATAACTGTGAAATCTGACAATGAATTTCGAACTAGCATGATTTCTTTACAGTAGCATTGTAGTTACTGAAGTTATGACTCAAAATCATACTTGTACTATCAACCAAGAGACAAAAAAAAGAGATTATATAATGATTGAAATATGTAAACATTGATTAAAATAGTTGTTTCCTTCTCCCAGTAATTCAAATCACTTCAATTTAGAACATACATATGAAAATAAGCCAAGGTGTTTACTTGGCATCTACACATTAATGGTGATGTTGGCCTACGTTGCGATGTTCATTTGATTAGATGTAGTACAATTTACTATAAAAGCGTTGAATTCTTGTACTTCATCCGCGTTCCATTTTTGTCGATCAGCTGAGTACGTGCAATCTGGTAGATGTAGTACATGAAATATATTGCCCCTTATGATCTTATATACATCCAATAGGTATGTGATACTGTTTCGGTATTGATCATACCTGCAAAAGATCAATGCAAACAACACATTTTTGGTTAGTGATTATGTTTAGCTTCTGAATCAAGGTTAGTATTGTCAATATGACATTCACATACATGTACTGTCAATATTCTCTAAAGGGAATATTCTCAGTGAATCAATCTTTTCAGGAACATAAGTACTAGAAAACAGTTAACCATGACCTTATTAAGCAAGCAGGTAAAGCTACAGTAGACATGACAAGTGAACAAATCTTCACATGTACAAGAAGATGGGTTATACATTAAACACCTTGATTGTTCACACTGAGAAAACAATTGAAATGATAGACATCTCATTCACTAATTAAAGGAAAACAGAGCAGTGAATTTGTCCAATTCGTGAATTTGTCCAATTATGAATGTCAGTACTAAATAAAGGGAAACAGAGCAGTGAATTCGTCCAATTATAAAGGTCACTACTAAAACTTGCTGCTATAAAAAGTGAATGCATATTAAAGTGAATTTGAGTGAATGTTAACTGAGAAAACGATTAAAATTACAAAAATGTCGTGCCCTAAATACAGAGAAACAGAGCAGCGGATTCATCCAATTAGTACTCGCTGAGTAATGCGTTCATCAGTTTTTTGCTTGGCAGCTACCTTCGATATTGTTTTCACCATTTTTGAGCAGTTAATTCACTCGTATTTCTACCTGAACATGTGAAAAGAAGAGGGAAAAGTGAATTCTAGCCCTAAATTTTCGACGAAAATGAATTTCCCAGAATTGGAACACTACCTGCGATCGTACATCTTCAAATTGAGATCGTTTGAGTATTAATCCTTCCAATTTACTGATGAAGTTTGTGTTCTCGTGAAATTCTGTCAAATTTACCTAAGTCATACAAGTAAAGCGTTAAATGTGCAATATGTCACTCACTTTACTCTTATCTATAATATCTTGTTCGATAATCATCTTTGCAATGAATCATGCGTCCTCTTCGAAATCGAGGTGAAGGTGGAGCATTTGCATGAAAACGGGAATCGGAACCCTAATTTTCTGAAATGGCGTGAAAAGTTGAGGAATAATTTCTTTTATACGTAAGGGTAAACGAGTCTTTTTGGCTACATCTTTGTCCTTTATGCAACAATTTTTCAAACTTGTCCTATCCCTTAATTATTGAAATGTTTTTGTCCTTGGACCTCATTCCCTTAATATTTTATGGGGTTCTATTGACACCATGTTTTTACTTCTGGCATCAGGATCTCTTCAAGCATTCAAACATTACTTCGAACACCACGATTATTTTTCGCGCAACCCACTGACATTATAGTTACAGAAGTCATTGCTAAGTAAGGTCAGATTCACTGACGTTATTTTTGAAAAATAACGTCATTGACTTTGACGTTCATAGTGTGATGCCGGTAGTAAAAAAAATAGGGGTGGTGGTTTAAAAGGACAAAAAAAGAGGGAAAAAATAAGAATCAGGACAGAGGAAAATTGGAAATATAAATTGGGTGATAAAAACAAATCCATTGTTCATAACTCTAAATCCACTGTTTGCTGCAGTGGAACTGACCTCAAATCCAATGTTTCACTATTTCACTGTTTATGTGTTTTTTACAAAAATGACCAAAATAACGTTGAAAAAAATATCAAATGAGATGTCTAAATAAAGAGGACGAAAAAAAGGAAAAATGTGATGAAAGAATTACCATCTTTCGACAATCAAATCAAAAGATATATTCGTTTTTGTAGTTGAATACGAGAGAATTTAAATCACTGTGTAATAAATACATGTCTTTTTACCCAAAAAAAAACATTTCATTGTCTTTCTTTCAGATATTTCTATGTTCAAATTATTTTTTTAATAATAAATATATATATATATATATATATATATATATATATATATATATATGTATATATATATATATGATACCGAAAATAAAAATAAAATTAAAAAAGTGCCAGAATTAATTTATGTTATGTCAATAGAACCTCAAATGTTAATAAAATAGCAGATTGGGCCTTATAAATATTATTGGGCAAAAAGTATTAATAGGCCGTATAGATCATCCTTTTCGGGAAAAAAAAATAGAAAAACTTAAAAAATAAAATGAATAAACATTTTTATACTTGAACTCATTTTTTCTGTTGCTTGTGGTCCTGGATCAAATTGTTGAACCACCATGTTTTTTTGAGTGGTAAAGAGATATTATCAAACACAATCTGAGATACATGCCAGTGTTACTTGGGAGGAAGGAGAAGATCCTCATTCCACGCACTTAATTACATTAAGACATTCCTTAACTAATAAATGAACAGAGACATTTCCCTGTCTTTTAACAAAGGAAAAAGGAAAACAAAAACGGATAGCAGACGACGACAATCATCAATAATGCTTCTAATTGGTGAGAGATCCTCTGAATGAGACAGGAGTCTATTATGGATAGTGAGTGAATCGCCTTCAAAGACCACCATGAAGAAGCCCCAATATAAAGCGTATAAAAGAGCATGGTAAATGGCGTAAGCTTCACCAATCAGAACCTCGTATCCCACATCAAGTCGCATCGAGAAACTATTAATGATCTTCCCTTGAGAGTTGCGAAGCAGACCACCAACAGCAGTTGTGCCTGGGCCACACGTAGCATCCACATTGAACTTAAGAATATTCAGGGAGGGAGGTTGTCAAGAATTGTTTAGAGACACCCCATTGACCGGCATAACTTGGTTTTTGAAGGCCAAAAAATATTCTTCTGCTTCCACCATTGATTTATCAATAATCAAATTTAAATGAA
Organism: Gentiana macrophylla; assembly: GCA_026214975.1. Lineage (NCBI taxonomy): Eukaryota > Viridiplantae > Streptophyta > Magnoliopsida > Gentianales > Gentianaceae > Gentiana > Gentiana macrophylla. The sequence goes on from CM047811.1 coordinate 88,647,691, forward strand.
TTTCCTTGCCATTAAACAACCAAGCACAACATGAATTCCAGATATTCCACCAAAAACAAACAATCTTAATTATTTGTTGTTCTCCCTCTTTTTTTTTTTTTTTTTTTTTTTTTTAAGGGATGTTGTTCTCCCTTTTGGCTCATCATAATATCAAAGAAATCATGAAGTGAATGAACACCCAAATTTCGCCAATTTTTTCCATTTGGATAAATTTTTCAAAGTGCATATTGAACACATTCAAATAAACAGTGCCACACCAATTCCTCGCATTTATGGCAGATTAAGCATGTACCATCACCAATACCTCTAGAGCAAAGACCAACAACCGCATTTGCTCTTATCCAGCCATTACTATCAAAGCTATTGGACATCAATGGTAACAATTATGTAACAATCTCCACATAAGTGAGTGATGTGTGGCTTCACCTTTACAATCCAAAGTTTATTCCATATGCGCCTACCCGAAGTAGAACTAGAGGGGGCATCTTCAATAGTATTCCGTGCCTCAAGAGCTAGAAAGTACCCCTTTTTAATGGAATAAAGACCATTACTAGAAAAATGCCATATCAATTTATCATCAACTGGGCCTGGAGACAGGTGAATAGATAAGATTTTTTCGGCTTCAAAATGATTAAAATTTGCAGTTATTAGATCACGTCTCCATATTCTAGTGTAAGGATTAATTAGGACACTGACCTACTCGTTTGAGAGATTTGCCGAGGTGGGGTGTGCTCGAAAAGATGGTGAAACATGAGGCCGTGTTTCTTCTCTAATGTTAATGTAGTTTCCCTTCCCAACTCTCCATCTTACTCCTTCAAATAAGAGATCTTTCCTCTGTAAAATTCTCCTCCACATAACATAAGGGTGCTCTGTTACTGTAGCATTGGAAAATTCCCAAGACTCAAAATACTTGTATTTTAGGATACAAGCCGAGATGGAATCAGGACATGTGAGGATTCGACAAGCCTGCTTAGCTAGTAAAGCCAGATTAAAACAGTGAAGGTCACGAAAACCTAGCCCTCCTTCAGACTTCTTTTTGCAACACGTTTCCCATGACTTCCAATGTATTTTATTTTTCTCTTCCGTAGACCCCCTAGAAAAAATTCCTGATCATTACTTCGAACTCATCAATAAGCTTTTTTGGCAAGGCAAAACACTGCATGACATACTATGGCAGAGCTTGTATTACAAAATAAACTTATATTAAAATAATCAACACAAAATACTCAACATGTAAGGCATGAGTACAAGCAGAAAAGACTCAAGAAGGGGAGATTATACCCAACCAACTAAACCGGCTGACACAAGACCTTCTTTAGCCAGCAAGTGGGCCGGAAAATTACCAATACGCTTAATATAACAGAAAGAGCAAGACAAAAAAGACCTAGCCAGGCCGCGACAGTCCGCAACGACACAACCAAAAGGCAAAAGATCCTCTGTCATAACTGAAAAGCTATGGATAGAAGATAGTGAGTCCGACTCTACGATGATGCGTTCAATGCCTAAAGTGCGAGCAAGACTGATACCAAATTTAATAGTTTGAGCTCAAGCGTCCCTACCTCAACTAAGTCATCCAAATGGTACGAGAAAGGATGGAAGACCTCCCCCGCTTGATCCCTGAAGATAACATCAATGCTTGGGAGTTCTTTGATGCAGCAACATCCACATTTACCTTGATGGTTCCATGATCAGGCCGAGCCCAGGAAGACGGCCAAGTAGCAGTGGCCCCACCCTGAAATGATGGTCTAGACACAAAATAGTCCTTTGCGTCCCACACCGCCGAAGTGAGAAGAGATGTCACTCGCACCGGCTTCTCCTTAAAGATCCAAGCACGCTGGGCCTTCCAAATGTACCAAAGGATTGTAAGATGATAGTACTCCGCCTAGCATCGCATGACTCGAGAACAAACCAAACTATGTCATTAAAGGAATCAAAAACCTGAGTTGCCTCATCAACCACAACATCTTGCAGTCGACCCCAAATAGCTTTCGGAATAGAGCAATCAAACAGGGCATGCCGAACTGTTTCCACACTTTCCTTGCAGATAGTGCAGATTTCCAAGGCCTCGTTTCTGCAAGGATGAGTAAGTAGCCTGAATCTTGAAGACAATGTAACTGAAAATGTTGAATCCTAGGCCGAATAGGAAGGGACCGCACCCTTCACCACACTTTGTCGGATCCACATGATGTAGAAGATCGATGCACTGAAAGCTCACTATGATGATATTCCGTAGCCAGACAGTAACCATATTTCATTGTACGGAGCACTCGCTTTTCAAAATGCCAAATGATATCATCTGTGTGCAACCCGTATTCCAAAGGATTGCTTAGGATGGATTGAATCTCATAGGGATAAAAGGAGCGAGCAATAGGCTCTCGGTCCCAAACCCGTGAGGGAAGCCACGCATCTGAATAAAATCCATAATAGAGAACCATCTCCAACCCTTCATCGCAACCCCTTGACAAGCAGATCACATCCCTCTAGCATACTTCTCCAAACGAAAGAAGGTCGTGCTCTGAGTCCTATTGATATCTACATGTTGATAAAAACAAAAGGAAAGAAAAACATTATGATATATGGACTCATTTTTTGTGCAAGTAATTTTTTTTTCCAGATACGAAATGTTACAAACATTAATTATGCCTTTTACGAGGCTTAACACGATAGTTTTAAATAGGTATATAGCCTAACCTAACCGCTAGACCAATATACTAAATACTTGTGTAATAATTATATCAGAACGGTGGTGGTGTCTGTATAATTGCTTGTTGTATCATGTAAAAATAAAGTCATTTTAGTGTCCATCATACAACATAACGCAGCGTTCATTTAGAAAATCCAATTTCCATCCATAGCTTTGCTGCCGAATAACACGCTCTATCATTTTTACTCCCATAAATTCTTGCATCAGTTCAACCTACCTTCAACTTCAATCAAATTCAAATCCATGGCGTGGCAGCGGCCAGCAGCTCACGTCGCACATCCCACTGTCCTTGCTCTCAATTTACCTTCCTGTGCCATTTTAGCAGTGGATTCCCGCATATATGAAAACTCGTACGGGAGTGTAATTTCTGACCAATATAACAAGACTATTCAACTGCACCCGACCGTTTTTCTGGGATGTTTTGGGGATTGCCAGCTGATTGATCAAGTTAAGGAGGCTCTTCTAGCAGATTTACCCAACGTCGACAGATCTATGGGTGAGATAGCACTTTTTGTGCAGAAGACCGTCAACACAGTCCTAGACAATTCAAGAGACGCAAACGGAGAAATCAATCGGAAAGTTGAATTCGTTCTGGTTGGTCGCGTGTTTGATAGCAGGTATTATGTGTATAAAATATCAAAGGGGGAGAACACTTGGATGTATTTTGCCAGGAGGGAAGTGGGGAAGGCGGTTACTGCTGGATCTGAACCTCTGCAAAAATTCGTAGCACGTAACAACGTTGATGAAAACATGACCCAAGAGGAAGCTGTGAAGTACGCTCTCAGAGCTGTGAGACACGCCATTAAAAGGAATTTCATTAGCGATGGAATGATTCGAGTGGTGGCCATTACACCGGGTTCTTCCATTGTTCATACATGGGAGGAGTAGATTGATCTTTCATAAGGTATGATGATCATGTTTTCTTGTTTGCATAATTAATTATCTTTCATCAATTGCAGCATTTTGGTGTTCGTTTTTGTCGATGACGATGATTAAAAGTTTCAGCTTTTCATTAGTAGTTAAAAGGGTTGATAAAGGTGCTCACAAACTGTTCGACTTATTGCCTGACTGGGGGTTGAAAAAAAAAAGGTGGTTTATGTTGTTTGTTATTATTCTGAAAATCAATGGTTTCTTTCTAAGTTAATTAAAAGAATGGATAGAAATGTATGATCCAGGAAATAATATTTCAAGTGTAATTTAAACTTTAAATAAATATTTGCTAAACTTGTTAGGTGTATTATTATCTTATTTTATATCTCTGTAGATAATGAATGTACTGCCAAAATTTTCAAAATTTTACTTTTTTTTACTGAGTAAAACTTGCAATTATTCACTACATTTTATTTTCCTTTTGAGAAGGTGCACATGAAGATGATAGATTCTGAGGTGGTCGAGAAGTAGCCTTTGTTATGGATGTGTGCTGGAGTTCTCTATTAATTATGTCTAGTATATATTAGGCTTTGATGCCTTTTTTTTTTTTTTCTATTGAATAAATGTAATAGTACTTGGTTATTTTGGATTGGGGATTGTAGTCTATGTTTTCTTTTTATTATTATTATGATTAATATGAATTTAGATCATCAGTAGTGAATTTATGCCATTGGTACTGAACAGCCTTTTATTCTAAGAACTTATATTAATTCTAATAGTTTCCGTTTTAAATTTTAATAATCACTTTATGTCGATTTACGTGGAAATCAGTGTTCTAAAAATCGCTCTAGACGACTGCCTAGGCGCTAGGCATCTAGGCGAGTAGATCCTAGGCGGGTTTCTAGGCGATCTAGGCGGTCCGATTTCCGTGCTAGGAGGCTAGGGTTTTCATTTTATATATTTTAAAAAAATCATTTTATACACATTAAAAAAACACCTAGGCGCTAGGCGCCCCATAATCACCTACTACCGCCTAACGTTTATTAGAACACTAGTGGAAATTAAATTAGATTTTTTTATTTTCACGTGTCGGGTGTTTTTGTTTTGTTTTTTTTTTTTGAACAGTATGGATGCTTGTTAGTTGTTTCTAGAAAACAATTCGGTTTATGGGACGCTGCATCACATTGACCTGAAATTGTTTTTTTAAACTGCAGAAGCTCAAATAATCATCTGAAAACTTAAAAAGAAAAGTTATAGTGCAATCACAAATGAAATCCATTTTTGGAAATTTTTTGAACCACAGAAGCTCAAATAATCTACCCACAAACTTAAGAGAAAAGTTATACAAACCATTTTGAAAGTGTATACTGGTGATTATTGTGATAGAAAAGTTGTCATAAAAACACATATTTTGGAAGTGTATTCTGGTGCTGCAATCACAAATGAAATCCCTTTGGAAGTGTATTCGGGTGATAGTAGTCAAAAAAATCCATCAAACGAATTTACCCCATATAGTTGACATATATACTCATACACGACATATATAGTGAGACTGAACTCTGGTGACACTGACATCGCGCTTAACAGCTTTGGTAAGCCTCATGAAGGTGACGCAAGTCATTTGGATTTTGGATATCTATCTTTTTTCACGTTTATGCATGTATGAAATATAACATGTTATATGATTCATATTTGTTTAATCAACTAAATGTTAACGCCTTTATAAATAAAATGGCATGTATTCTGCTAAATTTGGTTACAACACTGCTTTTAATAGTGTGAAAACCTATCATAATGCTTCTCCTATCTACTCACACTTGAGAGAATCCTTGCTCCATTTGAAAGGCTATATGTGACTGGATTTTTGGTAAAAAGAATGTTTCAATATCCCAGCTTGTAAGCCGTGCTCTTATTTCGGCTGACGACTTCGTATTTGCTATGGTTGCCGACTCGTCAACCATTGCTAATACTTGGCCAATGCTTTGGGTGGCCTCGGATGTTGGACGAATGAAAGGAAAATTCGATGCTTCCATAAAGGACGATTTCCTATAAGATAAAGCTTAACCGAAAACCAAGCGGATTTTTTTTTTTTGGAAGGGAAAACCAAACTGAAACGTGGTTATCGGCTAGGATGCACGGATACGGATACGCGTACACGGGATACGCGGATAAGGGATACGTAGATACGGGATTTTCGTAAAATATAGGATACGGATACGGGGGTGTATTTGTAAATAATGAAAATATAAGGACCAAACTGTAAATAATTAAAATACGAGGACAAAATTGAATATATAAATACCCCAGAGTTCATATAAAGATTAACAGAGAAGATGGAAAGAAAAGTTACAATTCTTAGGACGGAGGAATTTTGGGACTTTGAAACTGCACAAAACTTAATTTTCACGACATTATGACAAAAAAATGAAGAAAAAATAACTACTTTTCTCATTGTAGCCAGATCCAAGACGGATACGCAGCGTATCTTATCGAATTCGCATATCCGAAATGCCATATCCGAAGTTTTCAAAACTACAAATCAGCCCAATACGTATCCCATCGCGTATCCGTATCCGCGGCGTATCGGATACGCGATATGCTGGAAAACCCACGTATCCACTTATCCGTTTCGTTCTGTCCGGTTAAGAATTGTTTTCGGTTCAAACCGTATAAGAAATTGATCCATTGCTCTAACCGAATTCGAACAGAAAACTAAACGCTTATGACCAAAGCTGAAAACCAATTTTATAACTGAATTGTTATATGAACGGTTTGATAAAAAAGAAAAATGAAACCATTAATTTGTATCTGAATCAATATTTTGAGCGGTTTAATAAAAAAATCAAACCATTTCTAACCGGATAGTGATTTATTTCGGTATTCAAGAAACCGACCGAATTGAACCATATTATTCTGTTTGGTTTATTTCATTTACCTTACTAAAAAGTTTGGTTTTGGATTTTGAATAACAGAAGTTTCCGATGTGGTTTCAGGTTGGTCATTAACCGTATGTATAAGCGGAAAATCTAATGGTTAAACCCTAACCACAAGGGTCTTCATTCCCTCTGTCCCACGCAGGGGCAGCTCCAAGTGAACCCAAATGGGTCACTTGACCCCCTTAAATTTAACAAAAAAATTTCTATGTATTTTTTACACTATTGAATTTTTTATAGACTAATACCTACTAACTAATCCGTTAATTTTTAAAAATATCAACCCTTGACCCGTAATCACACTTGAATTTTTAAAATTAATGCTTATAAGCTTGTAATACGATGTGCCGCTACGATCCCCGATCCGTATCCAAGAATTCCTACGGCCGCCCCTGGTCCCACGGGATTAGTGGAGATGTTAATCATGTAACCTAATGGCTCAGAGTCATTGACTTGTTATTATATCAAAGAACTTAAAGAAGTCCCCCTATTTACAGTGTTCGAAGCTCCATACTTCAACTTAAGGTCCATCTGCCCCTTTGATGCATTCAAACCCTATACCACCCAAACCTACTCATGTTAGAAGTTGAATGCTTGTGCAACTAAGATTTTAATGGATGCATCGAGGAATTCTTTATTTTTATTATTATTATTTTTTTTTTTGAAGGGAGGATGCATCGAGGATTTAGATACACAAGTTTGATAAACATTAATCTGAATCGTCTTCTTGTTACGATATAATAAATAAAAGACGATCCTCTGTTAGAAAATATTTTTTTTTTCCATTTTAGTGGCATTAAATTTTTTTTCCCCGGGAAACGAAATCATTTATTAATTTTAGCTAGTACAAAGCCATATTGACATACATCCCTTCCAAAGACACCTACATCAGACTTGAAAGAGAAGGCAACAAGCTCATGCACAAGCTTGTTGCTTTCCTTTTCAACGTGCAAAATGATACAACAGTCAAACCTACGCTGAAGCGCGATAATGTCCTCCACAATTGTCTACACTATATGGGAGGGGGAGAAATACTATTACAATAATTTACAAGAGATAGACAATCCGTAGAACAAACTAGATTATTGGCACCTAAAGAAACGCATCGTTGCAAGCACCATCTCAATGCACTCGCTTCCGCCGCAAGAGCTGAGCCGACGACACGCCTTGGAGATGCCCAAGCTTCCAAAAAAATATTGTTAGGTCCAAAAGCGCCGCTCAAGCCTCGCAAGACAAGTATCCGATTTCCGAAGTCGCATCAACAACCACCCTCACTGCGGTACATGGAGGGGCATCGTGCTGCAAATCAGGAGAGGGATGAAAAGCATCCGAGGCGGTCCCCTCCGTAGAATATGCCTGTAAAAAGTCGTTATTCATCTCACAAGCAAATGAAGCAACATCAAGAAAAGGCCAAAAGACATTATCAAAAACTCTTTTACATCTAGCCTTCCAAATAGACCAAAAAACAAAGCAAGTTAGAATTACTCTATCCTTAATCTTGGCGAAATTAAAAACTGCAGTTATACTATCCCACCAGGCCACCAAAGTTGACCTATCACTCTGGAAAGCGTCCCACTGAACTCCTACCACTTTCCAGACATCCCTAGCAAACGGGCACCGGATAAAGAGGTGATCAACGGTTTCAACCTCCTCCCATAAGCAAGCAAAGTGCAAAGGAACACATCTTTCCCAAATCGTCTATGCAAGCAACAAAGAGACCGGCAAAGACATTTTTTAGACACTTCCACATAAAGTATTTTAACTTGGCCGGGAGAGTCAACGCCCAAATTAGTTTCGAGACCTGTCATTTAAAGAGATGCCGGTCAATTTCCACGGGACTATAGAGTTTGCTCAAATAATAGTCATAAGTCGCTTTGAGACAAAGTCCCCATTCTTTGAAAGCGCACAGAGCCTTTTATCCGGTACACCACCGACATCGACCGGGATTTTTTCAATTTGCCTAATATCTACTTGCCAAAAATTCTTAGCGAGTTTTTCGGGTCCTGTGCTTGATTGGTCAACAAATCGCTAACCAAGATGTCTCGTTATCGCGTGTCGCGAAATGGACTTAAAGGAAGTGGTTACCCAAGATCCAGGGTCATCCCAAGCTCTAACCGACTTGCCATCTCCGGCGTAAAAGTACGTACTAGTATTAAGAAAGGCTTGAGCATGCATGAGACTCTTCCAAACGAAGGACGCACTGTAGGGTATTTTGCAAGTCAAAGACGGAGGAGTTGCGTAAAGTATCTTCCTTTCAAAACTCGAAACAAGAAGATCCTGGTTGGAGTGGATCCTCCAAAGAGTTTTAGCTAACGCCACAATATTAGCGGCTTTGTTACGAAAGCCAAGCCCCCCGCTTTGGGCTTGCAAAGATGCTCCTAACTTACCTAATGGTGCCCAACAAAATCCTTACTAGAACTTCCCCACCAGAAGTTAGCCATTAAAGGATGCAATTTTCCAACTAAGCCCTTAGGAAGCTTGACACAAGACATTGTGAGATTAGGAATAGAAAAAAGAGTGGACGACAACAAAACAGCTTTACCTCCTTGACTTAAAAGCTTGTATTTCCAGCTCTTCAATTTACTTTTACATTTGTTCAGGATATAGGAAAAGATTTGGTTCTTAGGCCTACCAATAACCACTGGGAGCCCTAAATATTTAGTGGGGTGGACCTCAGAAAGACCATTAAGTATAGCAAGGACCTCTGATTTGCATTGTGTAGACGCATTTTTGCTAAAGAAAACAGCCGATTTTTGTAAATTAATGCACCGACTGAAATTCGCCATACTGATTTAGATATCTTGCATTTTAATCGCACACGATGCATTCGCTTTAGTAAGCAATAAAGAGTCATCCGCAAAGAATAAGTGGTTAATGCAAGCGTGGCCGGCCCTATCACAAGCCAAAGCGAGCCAATGGCTTGGCCTAATGAATCCCGACAGCCCAATCGGTACATGTTTTGCTTATCCTAAAATTTTTTTTTATAGAGTTAATCCGATCGATTTATAAAAAAATCGATATTAAAAAGTTCCGATTTTGATAACAAATAAGGCCTTCGATTCTTTAAAAAAAAATACCCAACCCAATAAAAAATTTATATATAGGCCCGATTCTTTAGTATTAATATATATGTATGTTTTGTGTTTGCATTATGAATTTGATGTTTGTATATGAATGTATTAGAAAAAAAATTGTATTTTCGGTCGATTTTTTTTTTGTGTACATAGGCCCAATTTTTTTTTAACTGCATTTTCACTTAAAAACGTAGGACCGGCCCTGAATGCAAGGACTCGATTTAGAAATTCTCACTCCTAGCATGGAGCCATCATTATTCGCTTTGCCCAACAAATGGCTAAGACCTTGTGCACACAAAATAAAAAGATACGGGGACAAGGGGTCGCCTCTGCGGATACCTCAACTGGGTTTAAGAAAGCCCCACATTCCATTATTTATTATAAAGGAGAAGGAAACAGAGGTTACACACTTCGATTAGAGACACCTACTTATTATCAAGCCCAATTTTCAAGAATAAAAAACAAATAAGGCCATTCTATTCTCATTAAAGCTTTAGATATATCTAGTTTCACAGCCATATAAGCATCCCTCCCCTTTCTTTTGTTTAGCATAAAGTGAATAGACTCGTATGCGATGATATAGCTATCTATAAGTTGCGGTTAGGGATGAAAGCATTTTGACTCTCATCTATGCAATGATGCAGACCACCCTAAGCCTGTTTGCGAGGACTTTCGAGATCACCTTATAAATAACATTGCAAAGACTAATGGGTCGAAAGTGGGAAGCCTCAGAAGGGTGGTCGACTTTAGATATGAGGGCAATGCAAGTGTGGTTCAATTCTTTCGGGAACCTCCCTTCACGAATAAAGTTATTAAGAGCTGCAATTAAATCAGATTTTATGATGTGGAAGCAACTTTTAAAAAAGCCATGAGACATACCATCAGGACCGGGAGCAGTGGCTGAATGCATCTAGAAAATGGCACTCTTAACTTCATGCTCCGTAACAGCTTTTAGCAAAAATGAGTTCATCTCGGGTGTTATGCAAGAGTCAATATCTTCCAGCTCCTGAAAGAGAGACGAGTTAGCCCCTGTGGATGAAAAAAGATTGGCATAGTAATTATGAAATTCAGATGCAATAGCCGCTGGAGAGCAACTCCAGCGCTTCAAAGAGGGGTTATAAATTCCATTAATTCTCTTTCTCCTCCTTTTTCCATTCGCCACGGTGTGGAAAAATTTGGTGTTTTTGTCCCCTTCTTTCAGCCATCTAATCTTAGAAGCTAACTTCCAGTACCTTTCTTCCTCCGCGTAAGCATTTTTAAGCTCAAGTTTTAGATTTTTTAGTTGAGAGATATGCATTTTAGTGGCATTAATTATCTTATTGTTTCATTACTTCGATTTCAAAGTCACATTTAATTTTCTACATAGAACTTAAAATATTTGAATTATCACGTTAAAAATGTTTCAATCTATCTGTTTTCTTTCATTTTTTTCCCGACCAAATAGTACTCCTCCTTTTATAAAATAAAATGTTTTTTTTTTTAAAGAAGGAAAAAAATAAGGACAGTAAAATCAATTTAAAGGATTAATGTTTGTAGTTTCGTACGGACTTTATCAACGATAAATCCATAATTAACCTTTTTTCCTTTACCAATATGGAAGGCGAAAGTATTATCGAGAGCTGGACGCAACATTCTCATCTAGTCTGCCTTAACGACTATCTCATATTACTTTATGCAAACGGCACACATCCCGAATAATATACTTGAGGAAATAGAAAATGTGGCACGTTCGTTTCTCTGGACAGGGGATGAAAGAAAGACAGATGTGGCTTGGCGCGATGTTTGCCTACGTAAATCCATGGGCGGCCTTGGGATTCGATGACTCCGCAACATGAACATCGCCCCCCGGCTAAGGTGGCGGGCACATATTGGCAAATAAAGATGTCATTTGGGTGCGGGTATTGAAGGCCAAATATGGTAGTCCTCTGGACAAGCCCAAAGCAAATTGTTCCCTACTTTGGCGAAATATATGTACAGCTGCGGATTGTTTGAGAGAGGTGTACGATGTTACTGTGGAGGGAAGGGTCGAGTGGCTTGCTACGCCTTCCAAAAAATTTGATGTCTCAAGCGCATACCATGCACAGTTGACCGAGGCGAGCTCGAAGGAGGAAGAGAAAAAGTGGAAGAATGTGTGGGCTATTAAAGGTCCGCAAAGAGATAATATGTTACTTTGGCTATTCCGTCGTAAGACACTGTCCACGGCAGAACTATTGGTACATAGACACATTCTACACGATGAGACCTGTATGGGATGTCAGTGTCATACCGAAACTCTATTGCATGCTTTTCGAGATTGCGGGTGGATCTATGATGTGTGGAAAAAAGTGGTCACACTGGCTAACCATCGCCGGTTCTTTGGAAATATGGATAACCGAGACTGGGTGGATGATTGTCTAACCATGATATGCACGGGAATGATAATATTTCTCAATGGAGGTTCATGTATCGAGACTCCGAGAGATCATGATAGGAGCTTGGTATTGGCAAAACCAAGTGATGCACCAAACAGGCGCTCCACGCCCCCCGGTGGATGTGTTTATCGCGTAAGATGTTCGCGGAGCCATGAAGCTGAAAACAGCCTGACATAGATAGGTTTTATATTGTAATTTACTATGTATGATTTTATAAGTGTTTGAACTGATTGGCGTGTGTTTTACATTTTAATGAATATCCGATTTATACAAAAAAAAAAACAAAAAAAAAAAAAAAAATTAAAGGATTAATGCATATATAACACCTTTTCATAACACCTTTTCAGTTTGTAGTAGTACTATGACGTTGGCGTTTTGTGAAATTCAATCCCAAAGAAGGAATGAATTGAAAGGACGTATAATGCCGTGTATGCAGCTTTAGCTTTTCTGTATTTCTCAAGGAATCTCTCCTGACGGCACTAACCAGAGGTCCAGAGGGGTACCTTTTGCTCGTATCACACGCATAAGTTTTTACTAACAGATTTTTATTTTCAAAATTTTAACGTTCTTTTTTTTTATTTTTAAATTTAATGGAGTATAATAAATCAGAATTTGTGTAACATATAACTTTAGGAAAGTGATTTAGGCACAGACAACTTCCACACAAACATGCTTTGAACCAATTGTTGACCCAAAAAAAAAAGAAAGAAAAAGAAAGAAAGAAATTTTCTACACCACAAAGTGATATTTTGGAGGATATTACAGACAATCATGTGACTTTAATCAATTTCCATAACTTTAATAGCATAGACCTACTAATGAAATAAACTTTTATGCTAACATATGAAACAATGAATTTGCTGGATGGTTTCTCATTTATTCGTCACACTCCTTAAATAGAGTTTAGAAGTACAACACGATCCCAAAAAATAACAGAAACAGAATTAAGTGGAGCTAAAATTGAGGACACCTCAACTACTCCTACAAAAAAGGAAAGACTAAACAGAAAAATATGACTAAGTCTTTTGAGAGAACTTATCCATACTATCTGATTTATTACAGCAAAAAAAAATAATCTGAAATAACAAAAAACGTTCCAACAATCCCTCCCTTAAACTGAGCCTAGCATCAGTTTATTCAAATCAACAACACCAAGTAAATCTCTCATCTTCTGAAATGCTGCCACCTTTACTGGTTTGGTCATGATATCAGCAATTTGATCATCTGTCCTGCAATGCACCAGCTCCAATGTTCCATCATTAGTTAGATCCCTTAGAAAGTGAAATCTAACATCTATATGTTTACTCCTTCCATGCAAAACTGGATTTTTAGTTAGCATGATTGTAGACCTATTATCACAATAAATAGTTGTGGCTCCTCCTTGCAAGACAATCAAACTTCCCAGTAGGTTCCTCAGCCATACAGCCTGACAAGCACATGAAGCAGCGGCTACAAATTCTGCCTCAGTAGTTGAAAGAGTGACAATAGGCTATTTTTTGGAGCTCTATGAAACAGCTGTTGATCCTATCATGAAAACATAACCAGAAGTACTTTTCCTGTCATCTTGATCACCTGCATAATTGCTATCTGTATATCCAACCAGAGCTATCTTTTCCCCACATTTGAAGAGTAATCCATATTCAATAGTCCCCTTTAAATATCTGAAAATCCTCTTTGCTGCAAGTAGATGAATCTCTGTGGGATTTTCCATATATCTACTGATAACACTGACCGCATACATAATATCTGGCCTAGTGGCAGTTAGATACATGAATGTCTGTGGGATTTTCCACTATTTGTTTAAATAGAGTATTGTCCACCTTCTTCCCCTCCTCATCAATCTTTAGCTTTGTTCCAACATCTGCTGGTGTGTTTGTAGCATTGCAATCCTCCATCTGAAACATCTTGAGTATTTCTTGAGTATATTTTTTCTGACACATAGTAATTCCATCTGCATTTTGTGTCACTTCAATACCAAGAAAATAACTCATCTTACCAAGATCAGTCATTTCAAACTCATCCATCATGGACTGTTTGAATTTTGTAAACATATCAGAACAATTTCTTGTGAAAATCAAATCATCCACATAAATGCACACCATAAGTATTTTACCTCCATCATCCATCTTAGTGAAAAGTGTGTGTTCATAGGGACATTTTTCAAATCCCTCTTTGATAAAATGAGCCTCAATCCTCGCTTATACCAAGCTCTTGAGCTTGTTTAAGACCATACAAGGCCTTTTCAAACCTATACACCTTTTCCAAACTCCCTTTCTTTTCATAGCCAGGAGGTTGATCAACATACACTTGCTCCTGAATCTCTCCATGTAAAAAAGCAGATTTTACATCAAGCTGATAGATAGGCCAAGATTTCTGAGCAGCCAAAGCAACTACCAGCCTAATTGTATCATGTCTGGCCACAGGTGCAAACACCTCACTATAATCAAGTCCATATTCCTGTTTATACCTTCTGGCCACAAGTCCGGCCTTGTGTTTGTCTATTCCTCCTTCTTTGTTTAACTTGGTTTTGAAAATCCATTTGACACCAATGGTATTGTGTCCATCCGGAAGATCACACACTCCCAAGTGTTATTTTTTCAATGGATTTGATCTCTTCATCCATTGCTTTCCTCCATTTTCCTTCTTTTGAGGCATTCTCAAAAGTAGAGTGGATCACAATCATCAATAAAGCAAAATGAGTGAAATTACTTAAGCCGCTTTACCTCATAATCTTCCATCCCACATGTGCCTTTTTCTAATTCTTCCTGCTGCTTGAGTTTCGGTTTCACGCCACCGATATCGATGTTACTCATTGTTTGAGTTTCAGAGTGTCACCGACATCATCATCGTGATATCCATACTATCTGATTTATTACAGCAAAAAAAATAATCTGAAATAACAAAAAACGTTCCAACACCTACTCTATGGCGAGAAATTATAGATTCAGGTCATTGTAGCTCCCCTTATTTCATGTCAGGTCCGTTCAGACCTGAATTTTTTTTTGAGTAGCCCGTGACTGTTCCATGGGATCTTGGGAAAGTTCCACCAGATGGCGTGGAATTTAAACGGGTCACGTGGAAAATCAATTAGTGCCAAAAGTTGTAATTCCACGTGACCTGGGGGAAATTAAATGAGAGCCACGTGGAAACTTGGGACGCGACGTGGAAATTGACACGTTCCCGTGGAATCGATCTCCTAATACAGAGTCATTCCTCCTTTCTTCCTCACTTCCTCATTTTTCAATTCAAAAAAAAAAACGCAGAGCAGCCCCACTACACCCTATACAAAAAACAAGCATAGCCCCATCATATATCTCTTAAATTGGAACGGGGAAGGGATTAAATTTCACGAGGAAAGCATTAAGGAACGTGGAAGGTTATTGGAACGGGAAGGTGATTGAATCAAGCTTCATATCATACAACAATGGCCGTTATTCATTTAGACGAATACCCTCTAGTAAGCAATTTACAGTTTATTATATTTAATTTCGATCAATTATTTCCCAAATTTCATGAATTTATGTTTATTTAAAATTGTGATATTGTAATCTATTTGAAATTCTGATATTGTAGTAATTGTGATATTGTGATATAGTAGAAATTGTGATATTGTAATATTTTCGAAATTGTGAGTGTTTCTTTTGCAAATTTCTACAAATTGTAAAATTTTGGTTATTGTAAAAATGTTGATTATAATGTATTGAAAATCTCAAATATATTATTTAGGGAAATTTCGATTGGAAAATTTATGTATATTTTATGGAAAACATTGTTATTGATGTTTGTAGAAATTTTGATATTGTAATTTTTTTGATTATTTGATATTGTAGAAATTTTTTAGAATGAAATGAAATGAAATGCATGTATGATATGATAGTGACATTGTTATTTTTATAATTGATATTGTAGAAATGATTTTGTACATGTTTTGATGTTGTAGACATCTTGATTTGTAAATTTTTATTATTATTTGATATTGTAATATAGAACAGTGATATTTTTAGAATTGATATAGAACAGTTGATATTATGTAATGATTTTGTAAATATTTTGATGTTGTATAATTTTTTATATTGTAATTTTTATTATTATTTGATATTGTAGGAATTTTTTTAGAATTAAATAAAATGCATGTATATATGACAGTGACAGTGTTATTTTTAGAATTGATATTGTAGAAATGATTTTGTACATATTTCGATTATATTATATTGTAGGTATGTTATAGTCTGTTTTGAAATTGAGCAGTATAAATCTCTTGCCCGTTCCATGCCTTAGTTAATATTGAAATGTGTAGGTTGTACAACTTTAGTTTTGAAATAACACTCGAATCTTTGCAAAGTAGGAGTAAATGTGTTATTCCAAGAGAGGATGATATCCAGATTATAAGATACAATCGTTAATGTATTGACACTCGAAATACGATCGTATGGATATTATTACAGCGATAGGATTGTAACTTACACGGTAACGGCTTCACATGAAAGGTAGTAGTCATTGCTTTTGACTCTTCCGATGATTGGGGGTCACGGTGTGTTGCTAGACGCTATCCCGTGATCGTTAGGTATGAAGGGCATTTTAGTAAATTGCACTTTGTGTCTACGACCAACATATTCGGAAGACTATCGGGTCACACACATATGAACTTCGAGTCGGATTAAAATGCGGTTATAGTTGATAACCAAATAAGGAAAGTTTATCTCTAGACTATAAAGGTTATAGTGATAAATTAATATAGTGGTATTTATTTATTTTGAATAAATAAACTACAAGATATTAATTATATACAAATTATATTAATTAAAGAATATTCCGGAAGCCAATTAATTGGCATTTGGGGCGCCACATCTAGGGTATATAGATACACTTGGATTGTGCACTTTAATTAATAAGATTACCATAATATTAATATAATATATTAATTGATTTTGGAAAAATAGATTTATGGTAATAAGATAATTATATTCAATATAAGATATTGGCAAAATTAATTATAATTAAAGAGATAAATCAATTTAATTGATTTTCCTTATTTTATTGAGAAAATGTTTTATTCTCCTCCACACCATACGGGCGCCACTTCTACTATAAATAAGAGGTGGGTGTCAAGCTCTTTTCAGACATCACAATTGCAAAGAGCTCATAGTTTCTTGTGTAAAATAGAGAGCATCCTATAGTGAGTTGGAGAGAGGGAAAAAGTCCGGTCTAAAGAACCTGAGTTTTCCAATAGCAATCCAAGGAGGATTCGGCGCAGGAGTTCGTGTGGATTAGCGATAGAGGCCGGACACGTGGACGGCTTGCGCACTATACTACTCTCCATTGATGGTCAAAACGACGATCTTATAGATCATCAAGGTATTACCGTCAAACTACTTAACGTGTTTATTTCATTAAACGAAGAACGATCTAGAAAAGGAAATCAAATTTTAAATTCCGCTGTGTTAAACTAGTGATTTCCTAACATAAGATAGTCACGATCGCGCTAGTATCAATGTCCCCAAAAAGATACAAAACATTTATAAAAACTTACACGACTTGAGATAATACTATATAATATAATATAGATATTACACCGCAATAAGTTCAGATAATACTAAAAAAACATGAAAAAAAGACGAACAAAATGACCGTATCAATTAGGAACAACCACTGTATGAAACGGACATTTAGGCCTTCTGTGTCCGGTGTTCCCACACAACGAGCAACGCCTATCGGAGCCTAGGACTGTCCTGCCATTAGGCAACCTGCTGGTCCTACCACTAGGAGGCTCACCTTGAGAAGCAATCCTGAGGATCCTGGGTCGGCCCCGCCTCACTCCTGTTGTTTGTGTTTCCCCTCATTCGCTCAGTCTAGGCTCAGGCGGCAGAATACGCTGGTTTCTAATTGAATGGGGAACAATCCAATCATCCTCGACTGGAACAGGGTATACGCGTCCTTCATAAATACGTTGGAAACATTGACCTTTGTAGTAGTAAGAACAATAATCGTACGGACTCTCGCAGCTCTCACTTATAGCAACGCAAGCATGTACACAAGGCATCTTGAGTCCCTGAAACTCTCCACAGTAACACTTCCATTCACGCATATTTACCTTTGCGCTAGTATCAATGTCCCCAACATGGAACTGGTCCCGGTCGATCGCCTTTAGTGTGAAGGTTCTTCTGGCATGCAAGACTTCAGTCAAGAATTTTTCGGCTTCAGGGGCTAACACGGAGCGACATGCCAAGGCAAGTTCTCTCCTCTTGCAATGCCATTCCTGCAACGTTCCCCTTATGTGGTCTAACAGATTCATGATACTCAACTTACGTGCATCCCTGATCACGTTGTTAAAACTTTCAGCATAGTTGCTTGTCATTATTGCGTAACGTGTCCCCGGAAAATGCGAACGTGCCCAGTAAGGAAATCCAATAGCCTCCAAATAACTAGATACTCTATTGTTTGGATCTTTATTCTGCTCTTTTAATTGTTGAAACATTATTGCGAATCGCGTTTTTGAAAATGTATACACGGCTTCCCAGAAAGTGTATGGACAGTATCCTGTGCTTCCGAATTTTTTATTGAGGTTCATGACAAAGTGGTGGTAGCAAAAACCATGGTGAGCATTTGGAAATACATCCCTAACAGCTCCAATGATGCCAGCCCCTCTGTCTGATACGAACACCAAGTTATCATGTTCCCCGATTACCCCCTTCACTTGAAGCATGAAATACATCCACGCATCCCCGCTCTCTCCGTCGGTCACGGCAAACGCTACCGGAAAGAGATGGTCACCCGCGTCTACACCGATAGCTACTACTCATGTCCTGTCGTATTTTGTTTTCAGATGTGTACCGTCCACGACTAAGACATGTCGACAATACTTAAACCCGTCAATACTAGATTTCAAAGCCATGAAACAGTACTTGAACCTGCCAGTAACATGGTCAGTCTCTATATCTATGACAGTTCCAGGATTTTCACTCTTCAACATGTAAAAGTATGCGGGTAATTTAGAATACGATAGTGTTACGCTTCCGCCGATTAATTCCAACGCTTTTCATGTTTACAATGATATGCACGCCGATAATCAAGGTCTATGTTGAATACTTTTTGACCTCCACTATTAAATGTTTTGTCGTGAAATGACTGCCGTTCTCTCTAACGAGATGACATATAGTTCCGGGTCTGGCTTGCCTATGATCGTTGGTTAATCACTCCAATCCACAAGTGTGAGTTTCAGTGTACTTGGTTATCTCAAAGTTATTGCAATCAAACACATTTCTACCCACAACTTGCCATTCAGATCTCTCCAAGTAAAACATCATAGTTTTTAACTTCCTTTCGAACGGATAGGTTTCCACATGTAATTATTTTTCAATGCGTGGTAACTCAATTTCATCTCGCATATCATACTTGTCTCTCGAACTTTTACCAATATACAATAATCCGAATCTTGGCCCCAAGCGCCCACCCGTGGACACGGAGGAATTTCGAAGCCGGAATGTTCGAACCGAAATGAACACCTCTATTGCGATTAATACTTGCCGTACTAAATGCGTGACCAATATCGTGGGTTCGTTTCTAATAGTGCTCTCATAAAACTCATAAACGATCCACCGATATCGGGAGCCGTTGCATCGGTGTTGGCATATCAATGTTATATTCGAAGGCGCTCGTAAAACTCGTAAAGGATCCACCGATATTGGGACCCGCTTGCATCGGTGTTTGCATATGAAGGTTCCGCTCGAAAGGCGCCTCGTAAAACTCATAAACGATCCACCGATATCGGGACCCGCTTGCATCGGTGTTGGCATAAAAAGAGGCGGACGGTCAAATCTGGCCGGGCTTGTTCCATTTATGTTGACATTATGACTTGTCCCGTCAACCGTTGTTGGATGTACGGTGTGTGCATTGTCCGCTAAAATTAGGCCAAGGTGTGTGAATTGGCCGATTTAATCATAGCAATTATTGTCCAATCGTAATCCGTTCACTTGTGATGTCAATGACTTGTTGAGTGAAGTTATATTCGGTTGGATGGCAATTTCATTATGGGATAAGGTCGATGTGGTAGTACAACATGCTCGGGAATTTCGACATAAATCCAACTCGGATGTAAAATCCTCAATGCCTCTATCATTTTATGCGTGAAGTTGCTCATTAAGTCAAATTCGTTCTCATTTTCCGTATCGCCATCGTGCATAATCGGTTCAAAGATTAACGATAGTTTCACAAGTTCTTTTCTCAAAATATCATCAATGTAGCCTAGCCATGTATCATCATCCAAAACATCCATCGGTTGGTCATAATCTACATACATTAGTTTCATGATCAATGTATTGTTTGAGACATCAATTCCTACTTTTCGACACACTTTGACCTTCACTTCATCCAATGTCGTGATCGGTTTTCACACCTAACCAAATACAATTTTCCTTTCTTATAAGACCATTTGTCGCTATCATCATGGTATTTCCACTCTCCGCCAAATAAAACTTAACGGACACCGTGTTGTTATCTGCAAAACAATCATTTATTCTCGAATACACACACACAAACATGGTTAGATTATTTTTAAGAATATTGATGTGTTTTTTTGATGTCTGGCTATATGCACTTATATACAAGTAAATATATGTGTATATAAATGAGAAACCAATATACACACATATATACTACTAGCATATATACGTACACACACACGCACACAAGGTTAGGTTAGGTAAAATTTTCAAGTTTCGTTATGTTGTGTTGTAACAGTAGACGGGGGTAATAGAAAAGAAGATTGTTTTCACCAGCATCATAGAATATTTGATGATGACGAGGGAGATCAGATTCTGGACAGAGCTAACAGAACAGAACTTATACTTTCGATCTAACGGATGCCTCACTTCCGGCGGAGGCTTTATCAAGCTGCTGAGAACGGAAAAAATGCTCTATTGAGCAGATTTAATGAAATATTCTACGAGCCACCTACCAGGAGCCCCAATACAAAGCCCGGAGGTTAGGCATGACACATCGGATCAGAAGGATTCGAAAACACCCTATGGATGCATGCATTTCTAAGAACCTCATCAGGTCGAGGCGTACCATAGAATAGGTCGAGATTCGTCATACGGTTCATTTTCTTAAAAAATCATTATGTTGTTACCGATAATTTCACAGGACGTCTTTCAAACGATTACAAAAACGTAATAAAATACAAATAAGCTTATCAATTTCATATGCCACTTTATAACCAAACTAATAAAACACAAGTTTCGTATTTTACTACGAGCAACCACATTGAACTCAAACAAAATAAAAATATATAAACTACATTTTCCTCCAACGAATGTCAATTTCATTATCGAACGATCTCATTATAATTAATCATTTCAATAGCTTAAAAATCAAAATTTTATCTTTTCACTACCCTAAAACTAGTAGCTTTACCTTCTCACCACACAAAAAAATCGAAAATTTATATCTTTAAAAGGATAATTACCTCAAACATAATCATCAATTAAAACAAATATGATATTTAAATTATAACAAAAATGTTAAATGAAATGCTTACCCATTTGTTTAAAGCGAAAAAGGCGTGAGATTGATGATATCCCGTTGGTTGATTTCCTTTACAACACCACCCAATAATATGATGATTTTTTTTGAAAGTTTTGTGGATAAATTCGGGTGAAAAAGATGATGATTTGGGGTGAAGAAGATGATGGAAATGACTAAAATGTAGCAAAAAAACGACAGTTGGAGCATTTGTTCATATGTTTCCTCGATTCCACGGGCACGTGTCAATTTCCACGTCGCGTCCCAAGTTTCCACGTGGCTATCATTTAATTTCCCCCAGGTCACGTGGAATTACAACTTTTGGCACCAGTTGATTTTCCATGTGACCCGTTTAAATTCCACGCCATCTGGTGGAACTTTCCCACGATCCCGTGGAACAGTCACGAGCTACTCAAAAAAAAAATGTCAGGTTTGAACGGACCTGACATGAA
This sequence comes from Gentiana macrophylla, assembly GCA_026214975.1. Lineage (NCBI taxonomy): Eukaryota > Viridiplantae > Streptophyta > Magnoliopsida > Gentianales > Gentianaceae > Gentiana > Gentiana macrophylla. Next base: position 88,669,654 of record CM047811.1, read on the forward strand.
ATAAGGAAAACTACAATGACCTGAATCTATAATTTCTCCTCTATGGCAGGGGTTGGTCTCAAGACCACTCCAAATTTTGAAAAAAACAAAAACAAATATTATGTATGCATAAAGATCTTGCTTTAGGATTTTCCTCGAGAATCACAGTATATTTTTTTGATAGTTATTTTTAAAAGGATACTGTATAAAATAAATAGACATTTAATGTATTTTGGTACATATACTAGTGGTAATCCACTAGGGTCTAACCTGGCTCTCAGTGGGGAGTCTAAGGTTCGAACCCCGTTTGGGGCGTGTGTGTGGCGTTATTCTTTCGTTTCTGAGGAAAAAAAAGACATTTAGAAACATGACACATTTTTTAATTAGAAGAACAAACTAGTATCTACTTAAAAAGGGCATGTTTTAATAAAAAGAACAACCTAACATCTACTAGGAAAAAATAATTGGCCCGTAGGATCATAAACGGTATGATGTGACACAATAACTGACCTTTTAAAAATTTCATAACCGGAGATAATCTAAGTGCTTTTTTTTTTTTACATATTCAATCCCACAATTCTCAATTGTTAAACATAATTACCTAATTTCCACATAAAAATCGGAAATGCTACAACAAAACAAAATTGACACAAGTTTTGATATAAGATACTTACGATGCTCAAATTATCAGAGAGAAAATCGGGTTAAGAACGGGGTAGTTGAGTTTCGTGAGATTAACCCAACTACTTTGATTGGTGGATTTAGTGGTTAATTATAGCTGAGCCAATACAGGATTCAGTGCCTACATATCCTTTTATTGAAACGAATCAAACTATTAATATAGTTTTGAATGCTTGAGGATGGTTATCCTTAACATGCCTTCGACGTCGGAGTGACTGCTTGCATCAGATAAGGAAAATGGCTTGGATCATGGGACGGGTTTGTTTGTCATGCCATAAAAGAGAGGGAAACATGGGTCCATTATTTTGGTTGTTGTTATCATTGGTGTTACCTTCTTAACCGTCTAGATTGCCCACTTCAAACATTTCGAGGTTGAAGGTGATGACATGCCTCGAACTGAGAGTTCTAAACCGAGGTGAACATGCACCATGTCAGTTGAACGAGTTAGGAGATGAAGCATACCCGAGCAAGTCTTCTATCTCGATACTACCTGAACAGTGGGCCCTTTGTTGGGCTAAACTCCTTTGACACATTACGCTGTGAAGATCCGAAATATTCCAGTATATGCCAAGCGTAAGAGGTCGGGTCACACCCACGTTAGATGCTTTTACAATATTGATCATTGTAGGCCTAGATAAATTAATACTCCATCTTCCAACATAACATATGGATTTGACCAAAAAAAATACTTAATCATTTTATTATTAAGGAGAAAAGTTAATGTTTTAATTTCAAAGACCAAAATGACTAAAGAAAAACCTCTGACTATAATTAATTCATAATTCTTTTATTCTCTCACCCCTTAATAAATAAGTGTAGATGTAAGAAAAATATTATAAACAGTACATTGAGAATGGAATTCCATCCGATAATGTGAAACATTTTTTGTTGGTAACTCCTTGAATTGAATTGGAACGTATATCATACATCATATATAATCATTGGTGTATGGCAATAGTAAAACCACAATCAAATTGACATATATAACATATCTTTACATCATTAATAATGTTATAACGTACCTCAATCAATATATCCCACCGTAATCAAAGATATTAAAATAGGTTGTGTTAATTTATTATGATTGTAGCACTAATTGACTTTAAAAATCTCTATTAAACGAAACCACAACAAATACTTTAAAGACAAATGATTAGAAGATTTATTATTAATACACCCTACACGAACGATATATAAATGATAGTATAAAAATGGGTAGTGTTATTATTAGAATGATTTATTATTCCAGAAATTTATGGTGGTTGTGGAGTAAGAAAAGAGACCACCAAATGATTAGTAACTTCTATTTAATTTAGACGTAGAGGACCGCCGTAAATATCATAAATTCTACTGTATTGGTTTGATACATCAGCTAAGATCTGGTTAATGACCATGGTAAAATTTGTGTTATTAGTATTAATTATAATAAACTATCGCATTAAACAATAAAATCCTTGTTATATACCATACTCTTTAGCACACGAAACACATTTTGTTCTTCTGCTTAACCCTCTTTATTATTTTTCCACCCATCACTTTTGGCTTACAACTTTCATAAAAAAAAATCCATGGAAGTATCTTTGTCATACGTCTCACATCCCACTGTGCTTGCTCTCAATTTGCCTTCATGTGCCATCTTAGCAGTGGATTCACGCATTTACAAAAACCCATTCTTGGAAGCAGTTTCAGACTCGTATGATAAGATTATTGAACTGCATCCCACCGTTTTTCTGGGATGTTTTGGAGATTATCATGTGATTGATCAAGTTAGGATGGCTCTTCTTGCAGATTTACCCAATGAAGACAGATCTATGGGTGAGATTGCACTTTTTGTGCAAAACACTGTAAACACGGTCCTGGATAATTCAAGAAATGAAGTAGGAGAAATCAACAGGGAGGCTAGATTTGTTCTGCTTGGCCGTGCGTTTAATGATAGCAGGTATTACTTCTATAACATTTCAAAAGGGGAAAATACATGGATGTATTTCGCAAAAAGGGAGGTGGGAAATGTGGTTTGTGCTGGATCTGATGCTGTGACCACATTCTTGGGAAATAACAAATTGGATGAAAACATGACTGAAGATGAAGCTGTGGTTTATGCCTCCAAATGTATGAGATATGCTGTTTTATTCGACTGGTGCGCCGGCGGAAGGATTCAAGTGGTGGCAATGAAACCCGGTTCTTCGATTGTTCATACTTGGGTGCAGAATGATCCGAGTCTATGTTACAATGAATACCATTATCAAGGTATGATAATTAATTTTGTTTTTCTTTCATAAAAATTGTTTAACTCCGTCCAAACTCCAAACGTACATTTTTGTTTTTGTTTTGTTTTAATTTAAATTATTAGTTGTTTGTATATGTATATACGGTGTTGGTGTTTTGCAGAACCCCGAATAACCAAGGTCATTGACGACGGGAATGTTCCGGCGGCCGGGAAAAGAGGTGCTGCTTCTAAAAAAAAAAGGGTGCAGTAGCTAGAGGTGCTTAAATTTCTAGTCTAGTACTATTGTTTCTATGTAAGGATTGTTTTATGTTTTGGTTTTATTATTCTGTAAAACTAATTATGGTTAATTTGTCTAAGCTACTTTTTTACTCTGCGTTGGGTTAATTAATTACCTACGTATTTGCTTAATGGTAGTGTGGGGTTAATTTGATTTTTTAGTCTCTAACTTTTCCTGTTTTTGTAAATAATTCTCTTTTTTTTTAAGAAGATTTTGATCCTATAGTTTTATTTTACGGATTTTTAGTCTTTTTGCTAATTCATCACCGGAGCTCGGCGTGAAGTCTTAGTGATATACAAAAAGACTAAAAATCCGTAAATAAAAGCTTATATGACTAAAAATCCGTAAAAATATAAAATTATATGATGAAAATTTTACCACATGGCAGAGCCACCTAAGCACTTCTCCAGAGTCTCCGATTGATGAATTGGCAAAAATGACTAAAAATCAGTAAAATATAAAGTTATATGGTGAAAACGCCAACGAAAGAAAAATAAGACTATTTACAAAAACAGGAAAAGTTAGAGGACTAAAAATCAAATTAACCCTGGTAGTGTGTATTTGAGGCGTAATTCTGATGCCGAGAGTCTTTATTGGACTCAATCGTCGGATCGATCTGTGTCATGTGTGTATATAAGACAAAAACAGTTTTTGTCTTGCATATGTCACTGCACGTTCAAATCTCAACAAATATATTGTCATTGCATCCGAAACTGTAATGTCACTGCATTCGTTGTATATTTAAAAAAAAATCAGATTTCTGAAATTTGTTCGCAAGGTTTCAAACGGGAAATCAAACTAAAAAAACGAAAAATATAAATTATAATGAAAGAATCATGATGATTAGAGGTCTAGATAAAAAAAATATAGCATTTAAAATAATGAATAAAAGAAAAAGAAATAACATTCAACCTTTTTTTTTTAATATACAGCCGGAAAATAGGTATTTTCGGTCCAAAAAAAAGGTCATAATTTGATGCAGAATAATTTTAATATGGTTCAGGGTATGACTTGATAATGCTGGACCAATACGATGCAGAATAATTTGATGGGTCCTCTGTTTTATACATGATATTTACCTCATTACCAATATTTTAAAAATATTATTATAAACATGTATCATGACATACCTCATATCTACTAATATAAATCGCTGCATTCACTGCCGGCTTTCGAAAATAGAAATGTTAGGTGTGTCTATTTGTTTTTTTTATGACCATTTTCAAACTTTTCTTATCCTTTTGGATTCATCTCCTTAATGACGTTTTATTTTATAAAACAAGCCTACTTTGTATCTTTATTTTTAAAAAAAAATAACATATGGCATATTTTACTTAATACTCCCATCTTTTTTTAAATAGTCACTTTAGAAAAAATCATTCAAATTAAAAACTTGATTAATATGTATAAATGACGGTTAAATGACAAAATTGGCCTTTTCTTAAATAATGTCATGTAAACCTTTTATCTTCTTATAATAAGAGCCTATGTTGAAAATACTCCATTCATCTCATTTTATTTGTACCGTTTAACTTTTCACACAGATTAAGAAAAGTATAGTTAATATTTTAAATCTCATTAAATTATCCAGTATTTTAACATTTATACCCTTTATGTAGTTGTTGGAGCATTTAATGTTACACAGTTTTTATTGTAAATATTGTAAAGTGAGAAGGAAATTTGAAGAAAACTGACAAATCTCATTAAATTATCCAGTATTTTAACATTTATACCCTTTATGTAGTTGTTGGAGCATTTAATGTTACATAGTTTTTATTGTAAATATTGTAAAGTGAGAAGAGCATTTGAAGAAAATTGACAAATACTACACAAAATGGACGCTTATTTTGGGACAAACCAAAAAAGAAAAAATATGGACAAATAAAAATAGACGGAGTGAGTAATTTTTTTTCTAATCCGTCACATTTAAGTAGCATTTGTCTGTACTAGCCGGGAAATGCTTGTGTGATGTCTCCATACGTGTGGAGACACCATGTCGAGCAATATACATCATACAATTTCATTCTATATTTAAATTTTATGGTTCTGATCGTTTCACCCAGCATTTCACCTCAAAATACAGTCACCACATAGTCTAACTAGCATTTGGTTTTCCGTGAGAAAAAAAATAAAAAAAGGGGAGAATTATTCAAAAGGACATATATTGGACTTAATTAAGCAAAAATGACACCCAAAACAAACACTTAGTAATAAGGACAAAAATTAGGTAGATAGACCCAAAAATACCCTTAACGAAGAAAAAAAAAACAAAACAAAAAAGCGGCAACAGGAGCTGAATGTATATTGACGATATATGGGCCCATTGGGTCGGGTTATTTGTGATTGGGCCAGGCCCAAAGTTAATAATGGAGACAAACGATCCAATCAAGCCCGACCATCAAAATGCCGACTGGACTCAAGACGCTTAGATGAATAGTCGGAGCGAGGACTCGCGTGTCCACGACGAATGGTTTTCGACGTAATGCTTGGTCGAATCGCAATGGAGACCGAGTCAACATCAGTTCAACCACATATAGATATGGGTAGGCCCCACGATCAAGAACGTCGCGGAAGTAACCGTTGATAACTTCCCATCACACAAGGAAGAGAATCACGATCTACTACTATATATGGATACCCCGAACTACGAGGGGACTTGATTCCAGGTTTATTACTTAAATTGGATACGTGGCATTTTCTCGAGAGTTCACCCAAATCATACCCAAATATTCTTGTTCTTGTGTTATTTCCTAATTAGAATTACCCGATTACCCGTTCGTAATACCCATACAACATCATATATCTAATTTTTTTATTTTTTAATTAGAATCTCAAGTTGTTGTTGTTGTCGTCTTTTGTTGTATTTTTTTTTTCCTGGACGTACAAATTGTGTGTGTTTTTTTTTTTTTTTTTTTTTTTTTTTTTTTTTCGGACGGTGAATTTTTTTTTATTGACCATCCCGATGCATTGATTATCGTGATGCACTGACCACCGCGATGCACTGACAACTGTGATGCACTGACAACCGCGATGCAGTGACCACCACAATGTAGAGACATCGCAATGCAGTGACACCGCGATGCACTGACAACCTCGATGCATTGACCACCGCGATACATTGACCACCCCCAATGCATTGACCACCGCGATGCAGTGACATCGGCAGTCATATATGCATGACATCAACAATTTATGCAGTGACATCGGCAATCAGATATGCAGTGACATCGGCAATCATATATGAATGACATCAACAATTTATGTAGTGACATCGGCAATCATATCTGCAGAGACATCGCGATGAAGTGACACCGCGATGCAGTGGCCACCCCCGATGCAAAGACAACGCGATGAAGTGGTCACCCCCGATGCAGAGACCATCGGGATCGGTGCAGTGATAACCGGGATGCAGTGACATTTGTGAAGCAACACTGTGATGACATTTGATAGTTTTCCGACTTAATTTCATAAAATCGATTTCTTTTCTTCATAAAATCGACTTCAAATGGCTATATCTTTTGATATAAAACTACGAGCAACATAAATCTTTCACCTTAATTCATATTTTTATGCAGTGACATCGACAATCATATATGCAGTGATATCAACATTTTATGCAGTGACATCGACAATCATATAAGCGTAACATCAACATTTTATGCAGTGACATCGGCATTCAGATATGCAGTGACATCAACATTTTATACAGTGACATCAGCAATCATATATGAATGACATCAACAATTTTGTAGTGATATCGGCAATCAACTATGCAGTGACATCAACATTTTTGTTGATATTTTTGTCCCGAAATTAGGACGATTTTTTAGGGGAAATCGAGCTTATGAGCCGCGTCGAGCTATATCGAGTACTTAGCCAGTCGAGTTCGATGTTGCCTTTTTATGGCTCAATCGAGGGCAAACTTTTTTAGTCGATTCGAGCTCGAGCCCTAAGGAGTATCGACTCGACTCAGATCGATTACAACCTAATGTGAATGACACTACACTTATTTTACAAAGTTACCAATTTTTGTATGAAATTGTATATGCAGTGACATCAATGTCACTTCATCAATTCTCTAACTGTAAATACAGTGACATCAATATCACTGCCTTAATTTTTTTCCAAATCATACACAAACCCACCATCAACGTATAGCTTTTCTTTCTTTGTTTCAAGGTGATGCATGTTAAACTAATTGATCATTATTACATCATAATCAACGGTATCGATACACAATGTGACACTCGTTGTGTCACAACGGTTGTGTCCGGATCATTACTCAAAAAAAAGAAAGGAAAAAATAAAATATCATCCAAAGCCTTTCATAATCATACCAAAGCATCCAACTTGATCCATTCAGAAAATTAGTCAACAATAATCACACACAGCACAAGAGATTGAAAAACTTTAGTCTCATAATTCATTAATTCAACAACATTAAAATCACATCTTTAACAAGGAATTGGGTCCATAGATTTACCCAAGAAATCTAAAATCTTTCAAGCTGGCATGGAGAAGTCATAGTTGTTGTAGAGGTCCAAACAATATCATTGATAGCATGCCTAATATCCTTTCTGCAGAACTGATTATACTCCAATGTATCCCATATTCCCCACTAAATTGAAAGTAATAATAACCAGAAGCATTACTTGTACCCCATTAAACTGTAAAACATACCACATGAATTATAGTCTTTATTCGAGTCGATACTAATTAGACAAGATTTACCAAGCAATTCAAAGTGGTGTATGCAGTAATCAAATTTTGAGAAGCTTTACTCAAAGTAACACTTCTACAGATGAATAAACAACAATTTGGATTCGACAAAAATAAAAAGATTTTTATTTGAATGTATAAAGTACCTGCAGTTTCTGCCGACGGTATATCAATATGGTTCAATATACTAAAGCCAGACCCAAATAAGCAAACAATGATAAAGAAATAGGAGCATCTATACCTGCATAGCCACTGGAAACAGAGTAAAATTGAGGAAAGGGACAATCTTACTTAAGCCTTAATTCAGGGACCGAAACAATAAATTACCAAGATTTGCAGTGAGCGAAGCAGAGAACTGATTAACGTGTTTAACGTTTGATATTGACCAAACAACTTTTGCTTTTACATCGTTGTTTTGCAGAACCCCGTATAAACCAAGGTCATTCGGGTTGTTCTTGTTCTGGCCGCCGCCGGGAAAAGAGTTGCTGCTTTTGGCTGTGGAAAATAAAGTGGTTCGTTCTTTGAAAAAAAAAAAAGTAAATTGTATGTTAGCATTTATGGCCAATAAGAATTTTTCAAGAGGTGGTTTTTTCTAATTAAAATGAGGCCTACAAATACATCCTTAAATCTTATTAGTTTCGGACCATCTTGTCATATTTCATGGTACGGACCAAAGATAAAATTTGCTTTTTTAAGATTATTCAGTAAAATTAATTACTTGTTAATTTGTCTAAGCTACTTTTTTTTAATAATTTATTTACCTGCGTTGGGTTAATTACCTACGTATTTGCTTAATGGTAGTGAGTATTTGAGATGATATTACTACATGATTTAGGGTTATTACGATGCAGGAGGAGAGCTTGATAGAGAAGCTGCAGCACGCGCAACATCTGACCACACGGTTTCACGCCACGATGCAATTCCCTATTGAGGATGAAGCTCATGGCCCAGGATGTTCGCGATGCAGCCTCTCTATGAAGTTCTCCCGCATCGTAATAACCCCATGATTTATTCTACTTTTCTTGAATTGTCTTTTGAGTTTTTATATGTCAAGGCAAATGTTTATTTTGAATGATATGCATCTTCAATCACGACTGTGGCACGTCATTCAGTTTATAAATCTTTTCTTCAGAGCATCTTCAAGGGAACACGGCAAATATTACACCAAATCATCAATTTGGTGTAACTTTTACACAAAATATTATCCATCGACTCCAGCAATTCAACATCAAAAAAGAATATTCTTGAAATATTCTATCTTTAAAGTAAAAAAAAGAGTTAATAGTGTTTTGCCGGTGAAGTAACCTCACGGCAAATTTGCCGTTGAAATCACTCAAAACACCAATTTGGTGTAAGATTAGCTGTGCCATTGGAGTGGGGGTCTCCCATCATGTGACGCCCCGTTCCAGACACCGTGCCCTTATGCAGAATTGAACGCCCGGCACGTATATAATTTAATTATTCAATCAATTATATACGTAAGCCTTACGTATTTACATCAGAGTTAAAGCGGATATGAAACGACACGGGAGAAATCTAAAACGACAAACAAAGTCGTACCGACTAAAGAAAAGTAAATGATGTTTCCAACAACATTTAATAGAAAGCAACGTAAAAGAGCCTAAACATTATTACAAGTTCAGTTGAAAGATCAAAAGTCTAATGAACAGAACAAAAGTATAATCCTCTCATTTCTCGAACTATCAAAAGAAAACAATAAGCAAAACTTCCAAAAGCTGCCATAAGCTTACGCCTCATAATAAACATCTTCGTCATAGTAACCTGCATCACCTTCTCGGGATGTGAAACATACATACAAATAAAGGGGTGAGTACATAAGCACTCAGTAAAGGGTAGAAGCACCGAATTTAAAACAAGTCATAACACAAAGTTATCATTACTACCACGTATGTATAAAGACTCGCTCATCTCTACTAGTCTCACTAGTAAAACTCAACCAAACAAGGGGTTTGTTACACACAAGGTCTAAGGACACTTTGCATGATGAGAATACACCACGACATATCCTCGCCTCCTCATATGGCACGGGTCGCTACCCATGTGAGACTACCCACCCACGATCGGCTATCTTTGTGGAGGGGTAATGGTCCCAAGCTGCGAAACATAAATGTGCCTTACCAAAGACCACGGTGTTTTATATTTTAAACTCTCAAATGTGTAAATGTGTATTTAAATCTATCCACCTATATTCATTACACATAAAGGCTTCCCTAAGGACTTCTAGTTTAGTCCATTCTACCTTATACTACCTATCACATTGCACAGAAAGTGTTGGCTACTAAGTACAACACCCCACATAGCTAAGAGTTGTCTTCCGGTGATCCCGTGCTTCTCCCCGCAGAAGGTCTCCACATGGTGCTGCCAAATACACCAGAAACCATACCCAAAACTATGTCAAATAACATTTAGGATTTATCACAATACACGCTTAACCAATAAGAGCAACATCGAATAAGCATTTAAAAGAAACACAACCCAATCATCCATTATATTTATTACATCATCTTTTCTTTCTAGAGGCTACACATTATACCATTATATTGTATAAATATTTAGATATATATCTGCTACCCTTGTATTGTTATTCTATTTATTTTGCCTTACCTGGAAAAAGAGGAAGATGTATATAAAATTTTCTTGTTATGAACCCAATAACAATCACAGGTCAAATATACTAAATATAACTATATATAGTCAGTAGCAAAACAACTAATAAGATAAACTAATCAAAATGGTGTTCGCTAATTTTGCTGGCCGACCTCCCTTCTTTCTGTTTTTTTTTTTTTCTCTTTTTTTGATAACCTTCCAAAAGTATGTGTCTGTATATATGTTCTTTCCTCTCCATTTTTTTTCCCTTAACCCTTTTTTTTTTTTTTTTTTTTTTTTTTTTGTTTTCCAAAAAGGTCCCTCGACTGCTAGCTACTAACAATAAGAAACCAAAAAAATATTTATCAGAAACGAAACTATACCACACGAACAGGGAGCAAATAAATACATAAAACCACTGACAATCTAATTTAAATACGGTTGAACACCCTTTTACCTTACTCAATTAGTAGAACTTGAAATTGAAAAGCAATAGCTGTAATTCCAATTCTTATTCTTCGATTCCTACACAAAATTAACAACCTACGATTAATCTAAGGCATCCATTATAACGTAATTGCTTAGAAAAAACTCAAGAACCCTAGATTCTAAAAATAGGGTTTTTCGATTTACCTTTTTCGTTTATCGTGATTCTTATACCAAAATATCCGTCTCGTTGCAATGATCGTCGTGATATGAATTATCTGAAAAACGGAGAGACGGATCCTCTAGGTATAAAGATTTTGTCAAACCCCCTTTTTTTTTTTCTTCTCAATGCGCCGCTTATGTTTTTTTTTTCTTCTTCTAACGTCGACTCAAGATGGATTTGGGGGTTAAGGGAGTATTAATATGTATTTAAAACACATTAATCCACTATTTATTTTTCAAAATATAATATCCCATAAATAATTAAATGCAAAAAGGTAAATAGATAATTAAATATCATAAGTTACCAATTTTGCCCTTTAATTTTAAGTTCATTTTATTTTTAGTTTTTTTTTTTCTGATGTAATTTTTTTTTTTGTTACGCCTTTGACTGTTTAATAAAATGACTGCTTCTAAAAAAAAAAAAAAAAACACCAATTTGGTGTACCCTTGGAGATGCTCTCATAAACATTTTATCTACAATCAAAATACTTTTTTATGGTTCTACTAAAAAAAACTTTTTACAGAAACACGTCATCATTTTTATAAATCTTTTATTCACTATACATATATATTTTACGGTTTTATAATATTGACCCATTACAATAGTTGTTAAGAAATGAAAAACGGATGGATTGATAATAAATTAGGGGTAAGATAGAGAAAATAGTATTAAATGTTGTTCGGTAACGTAGAATAACTTATATTGTGAGACAATTGTAAGAGTGTAGAATGACACTTATATTTCACGATGGAGGTATTACTTTTCAATACGTACTTCATAACTATTTAATTAATGGTAGTCAAATGAAATTTCAGACATTTCTCTTTAAAATTTATGTAATTAGAATCACTTTATTAATTTGTGTGAAAACACTCGAAATAACTTATATTTTGGGACGAAATAAGTATAACAATGTATTAACTCTGTCCCAAAATGCAAGTCCATTTAACTTTTTGATTTTCTCTCATAACATAACTCCGTGAAAAATACCAATGATTTATTTATACATTTTTTTCTTCTTTCTTCATTAATTTATTATTTATCCATTTATTTTTGGGGGAATAAGGGAGAAGGACATAAATATTTCATCAATTGAGTAGAAGGACAGTCTTTTGAAACTTTTGCATAAATGACAAAACTATTTATTCACTGTTCAAATTCACTTGTGTTTGAAATTCACTATTTAAATTCACTGTCGAAATTCACTACTTTTCAAAATTCACTGTCGAAATTCGCTGATTTTCGGGATTCATTGTCGAAATTCACTGATTTTCGGGATTCACTGTTTGTCCTTCTCACTATAAAAATTATGCAATTGTCATTCTCCTATAAAAAATATCACGATTGTCTCGCATTCTTAAAAATATTCAGATTTTTCATTCTTATCCTTAATTTCTTATTTATTCAGTATTATACAACTTTTGCATTAATAATAGTCAAATGATGTTAAAACTAATAACATTTAACTACTTTTTTAAAATTTGTGAAATCCTAAATGAACTTACATATTGAGACGGATTAAGAAATTGGTTAAATAAAATGACAAAATCGCCTCTTCTTAAATAATGTCATGTAAACCTTTTATGCAAAAGTAGGATTGTTTTTGCAAATGTCATGTAAACCTTTGATTTTCTCTCATAATGTCATGTAAACCTTTTATCTTGAAAATATTGTTTTTTCTAATCCCTCATATTTAAGTAGGATTTGTCTGTACTAGCCGGTGTTAGCTGGTTTTAGTCAAACTAGCATTTCGTTTTCCGTGAGAAAAAATAAAAGAAAAAAAAATCAACCCATCCTTTGGCTTTATGCAATTGAATCCCAAGAAAGAATCAAAAGGACGTTTGCGGTAGTATCTTTTAAGGAAACATGGTGTAGCAGATTAACCTTTGATATTGACCAAACAACTTTTGCTTTTACAACTCTGAAATAAAATAAAATCCTCGTGATATCATTGGGGGGAAATTCTTAGTCGAAGACTCCAACATGGAGAAGAATTTATGTGCGCTTATGCGGACCCGGCGCCAGAATATTTTAGCGCCTGGTATGTCGTCGAATTTGCTTTTATATCGAAGTCACGGTGTGTGTCGAAAAAGCAGGGTTCGACGCGCCGGTCGTCGCGGGTGGTTGAGGGCAATATCGTGAGAAGCTCGGGGCAACGCTTCAAACCTAAACGAACCTATGCGAATGACACACCATTTCGTAGATGGGATTTTTCATTTGGGAAACACCATTTCGGGTTTGCATATTCATTGGGACACATCCTTTCAAGCATTTAACCTGGTTTGTTCTTTCGTGAAGAGTGACAATATCTTTTCGTTGTCTATATATAGAGAGACATCAAAGATTCGGTGAAAAACACGAATAGAAGCATCATCGGTACAAACATAATGTGTCTCTAAAGTAAGATCATTGAATCCTCGAGAGAGTCTTAAAACATCTCTTTAAAAAAACGTTTTATACGTGCTTTGAGATCATTCGATTCATTTGTTTTATCACATTTTTCTAACATATTTCCGTGACTTAATCCAATTCAAAAAAAAGTATACATATGTGATGTGTGTCTATAATTTAGACATTGTAATTTTTTGGTCTTTATCAATTGAAGTAAAAAAAAATATAGGTCAATTAAAAATTCTTTTGGCCTTTATTAACACATTCTATTACGTTAAATTGGATTAGATCTATACGGGTTTTTTTTAAAAAAAATTGCGGAACATGTAAATTCGGGCCCTCGAAATTATTGGGCCTTAAGCCGCCGCTTCCTCGGCTTATAGCTAGGGCCGGCCTTGTCTGGACCATACAGTTTTATTTGAAACTGTGTGATCCAGAGTGTGCCATATGAGTCACTCTCTATACGGGAGTCTCTATGGTAGTACTTCCCTATCATTGGCATCGGGATTTTGAGCTGTTGCTCATACTGTTTAACAATTTTTTACTCTCTAAATATTACTACTAGTATCTCCGTCTCAAAATATTTTATGTTTGTTCTTGTAAAAATGTTATACGTAGTTAGTATAAAAATAGATATTATTTTTGTTTCAAAATGTAAGATTGTTTGAATTTTTCACACATACTAATAAATTTTATTAAATTTGTTATGTGTCATTAATTTTGATAAAAAAATTCTTAGTTGAAGACTCCAACATGGAGAGTAGCCTATGTGGCTTATTCTGGACCATACAGTTTTATTTGAAACTGTGTGATCCAAAGTGTGCCATATGAGTCACTCTCTATACGTGAGTCTCTATGGTAGTACTTCCCTATCATTGGCATCGGGATTTTGAGCTGTTGCTCATACTGTTTAACAATTTTTTACTCTCTAAATATTACTACTAGTATCTCCGTCTCAAAATATTTTATGTTTGTTCTTGTAAAAATGTTATACGTAGTTAGTATAAAAATTGATATTATTTTTGTTTCAAAATGTAAGATTGTTTGAATTTTTCACACATACTAATAAATTTTATTAAATTTGTTATGTGTCATTAATTTTGATAAAAAAAAGAGTCTAGAATAACATTTCATTGTCATTTCTTTTGGTTTTATGAAGTTTGGATAGGTATGCATATGGGAATTAACACTTCAGAGATCTCAGCTGAGGTGGTTGGTAGAAGCTGAAAGAAACACCCTTTTTTTCTATCACCCGACTACCGTTAAAGAACATTGTACTACATATCAGGGGATAGACTCTGTATTGATAAGTAGAATCAAGGGCTAGGATTCAAGAGCTCTCACAAGGTGAATTTGGCACTTTTAGGAAAATTGGTGTGGTCGCTGCTCACAAAGGATCAAGCGCGTTGGATCAAAGTGTTGGTCCTAAAATATGGCAGCCCTTTCGCACCACCTAAGCATACGACTTCTTTAGTTTGAAAAAGTATTTCCTGGTTTCTAGAACTTTCCAGGATGTATCTTAGCTCAGCAGAACAACATTATTTGGAAGAGTAAACAGAATAAGTCCTACAACGTTGTCAAAGGATACAAGTTCTTTTGTACTTGCAATCGGGGGAAGATAAGCAAATATGGACAAAAATACGGAAAATGAAGGACCTCTGCGACTAAATTTCCTTCAATGGCAAGCCCAACATGATAAATTACCAAATTTGAAGTTCTTGAGGAGAAGAACTGTTAGAATATAAGGACCTAGTAGTAGTTATTTTAAACTTTTGTACTGAGGTTGTAATTATGTACACATATAAATATGTGTACAAGACATTATTATGCTTAATGAATGTTTTGCTAAAACCCTAGCTGCTGCTTTCTTACTTGGTATCAGAGAAAAGGTCTTGTGGTATGGCTAACGCCACCATCACTTCCGGCGAGCCAACGCCGCCGGTTGTTTCAGCTTCTACACCCAACACTCAGAGCAGTCCACTATTTGGATCTCTATCATCAATCAGTACAAATCCAACTCTGATTCCCCAAAATTCCTCTGTTAGTACACCATCTTCAACTCCTACGGTGACCATCTCCGGTCACATGCAGACTCGAGGGATTCTAGATCTAAATGTCTCTCATATCGAACCTCTCTTTTCTGGGTTCTCTCGTGGAGCTTTACCGCCACTGTCAACCTTTATGGTTTCTTCTCCGACACCGAGTCGTCTAGTTGGACCAACTCTGTTTGGTGGTCATCTGACTCAGAACTGCACGGTGAAACTTGATCGGAGCAATTACCTTCTTTGGAAGTCAACAATTCTTCCCATTGTTCGTGGACATCGTCTGGACGGCTATCTACTTGGAACACAGACTCGTCCATCGCAGTTTATGATATCACCTGTGTACGGTACTGTCACGAATCCAGCCTATGATGAGTGGTTTGTCACTGACTCTCTGCTTATGGGTTAGTTGATGGTGTCTATGACCGAGCAAGCCCTAACTGAAGTTGTCGGCTGTCAATCAAGCCATGAGATCTGGAATACCTTGGAGACCTTGTTCAACAATATGTCTAAAGCACGCATGCTTGAATACAAAGGAGCTCTGACCCGAACGGACAAAGGGTCTAAATCGATGGTGGATTACCTTGCCTTGATGAAATCATATTCAGATGGCCTAGCTGCTGCTGGGTATCCGATTTCTAATGCTGATCTCATACTGGCAGCACTAGGTGGCCTTGGTAAGGATTATGAGTCAGTGACTTCAAGGATTGGTTCACTGACCTGGCAAGAGGTGCAGTCCCAGCTGGTGACACATGAGAGACTGTTAGCTCGTTTCAATCCTTCAATCAACTTAGATGTGCCATCACCCAAAGCTAATTTGGTTTCCCACAAGTCTGGTTCAGGGAATAGAGGTAATCGACAAGGTAATCCCTATGGTGGTCAAGATTCAGGCAGAGGTCGTGTTTACAGAGGCAACAGAGGTGGTAGAAATAGAGGAGGTGGTGGGTCTGGTTCAGGCCCTAGACCAGTGTGCCAAGTTTGTGGCAAGACCGGTCACATAGCAGCAAATTGTTATCACATGTATGATTCTACTTATACTGGTCCTATTGTTACTAATAACTCTTGAAATGGTCCTTATCAGAGTTCTAGTCCAAGATCAAATGCTGCTTATGTTGCTTCTGCTGAGACAAGGATAGATCCTAGCTGGTATGCTGACAGTGGGGCTACCAGTCATGTCTCCAATGATCTTAAAACTTGCATCTAAGCTCTGGGTATGAAGGGTCTGATGCTCTCTCTGTAGGTAATGGTGAGTCCTTACATATTGCTCATATAGGTCAATCCACACTCCCTACTAATAGTAACTCACAACTCTCTCTGAATAGCATTCTTCATGTTCCTAGCATCATAAAAAATCTTCTTAGTGTTTTTAAATTAACTGCAGATAATGCTGTTTTTCTTGAATTTCACTCTGATTCTTGTTTTGTAAAGGATCTAACTACAAAGAGAATTCTTCTGCAAGGCACTCTAAGAAATGGTCTCTACCAAATGTCCATTCCAGCCTGTTTGAGCTCTCCCACATCAAAAGACTCTGAAGTTGTGTCTCCATCAACTCAAAATTCTGAAGTTCTATCTTGTTCTAGTGTTCCCAAGTCTTGTACTAGTCCTAGTAGGTCTAGTAAGTCTTTTCTTTCCAATCAAAACAAAGCCACTGTTTGGCATAGAAGGCTAGGTCACCCCTCTAGTAGGGTTCTAAGTCAAGTTCTCAGAGTCTATAATGAATCTCTTGATTTTAATGAAAATTTATCTTTTGTGAAGCCTGTTGCCTTGGTAAACATCATTCTTTACCTTATTCTCAATCCACTTCTAAGACCATCGCCCTTTTGATCCGATCCACTCGGATCTCTCTGGGGCCCTCTCCGATCAACTCTTCAAATGGATACATATACTATATACACTTTCTTGATGACTTCACCGATTCACTTGGATCTTTCCTTAAAAGCTAAATCGATGTCATATCGCTTTTAAACACTTTAAAGTTCAGGTTGTAACACAGTTTAAAAGTAAGATTAAATGTCTGCAAACAGAGTGGGGTGGAGAATTTAGGAGTTTTGAACCCTTGTTAAAAGATTTTGGAATCCAATTTAGACATTCACGCTCTCATTGCACATGGCCAAAATGGCAAGGCGTAAAGAAAACACAGGTCTATTGTGGAAATGGGATTAGCTCTCCTAGCTCAGGCTTCCCTACCACTCAAATTCTGGTGGGAAGCATTCTCACACTCTGTTAGACTCATTAATTACCTTCCAACTCCAATTCTGAGCCATAAATCTCCTTTTGAATGTCTGTTTGGAAAGGTTCCTGATTATACAGTGTTAAAAGTGTTTGGTTGTGCCTCCTATCCTTATCTCAGGCCTTATCACACTCGGAAGTTTCAATTCCATACTCAGAAGTGTACTCATCTTGGTCTAAGTCCTTGTCATAAAGGGTATATATGTCTGAGTCCTACTGGTAGACTTTACATCTCTAGAGATGTTATCTTTGATGAGAATAGCTTCCCTTATTCCAAGTCCAATACATCCTCAACTATCATTCCAAGTTCCACTATCTCTATTGTTGGTGATCTTATGATATCTCTACCTGTTCCTTCAAACAAACCTTCTGACTCACCAAATCAATTGGCTGTTGAATTCACTCCCTCATCTCCTAGGTTTCAGACACCAGATCATCTTGTCTGTTCTTCATCCAGTAAAACACCTTCTCATGCTGCTACTTCTCCTGATCTTCCTCATCTCAGTCCTTCTCCTGGAGAATCAAAATCTGATTATGCTAATCCTGCTAGTCCTGTGACCAGTCCTACCACCCAACATGAGTCCAGTTCTTCCACTCCTGTCAATTCCTCCTCCTCTTCTCAGTCTACTTCCAACACCTCTGTTGTTAATCACCATCCCATGCAAACTAGATCAAAATATGGTATCTTCAAACCCAAAACCTTTTCCTATCTTGCCACCTCTAATCCTTCTGTGCACTCACCAGAACCTACTAAGGTGTCTGAAGCTCTGAGTCACCCATCTTGGATGCAGGCTATGAAAGATGAATATGAGGCCTTAATGAAAAATCACACATGGGACTTAGTTCCTAGATCCCAAGCTCACAATGTGGTAGCTAATAGATGGGTTTATAAACTTAAGTTGAATCCAGATGGTTCTGTCAACAAACATAAGGCTCGGTTGGTAGCTAAAGGCTTCAATCAAACACCTGGAGTGGACTACTCAGAAACTTTTAGTCCTGTTGCTAGAGCCTTTACTATCAGGATCATTTTGGCTATAGCCACTGTCCTGAATTGGTCAATTAGACAAGTAGATATTAATAATGCTTTCCTTAATGGAACATTATATGAGTCTGTGTTCATGGAACAACCAGAAGGTTTTATTGATAAGTTCAGGCCAAGCCATGTTTGTCACTTGAAGAAAGCCATTTATGGCCTAAAATAGGCCCCTAGAGCCTGGTTTAATGAGTTAAGAAAACAGATGCTTGTGTGGAACTTTGTTCAGTCCAAATCTGACCCCTCTTTGTTTGTTCTTCACACTGGTAAGACAATTCTGTATGTCCTTGTGTATGTTGATGACATACTAATCACTGGTAATAATGTTTCCAGAATCAAATAGTTTGTTGGTGATTTGAATTCCAGATTTTCCCTCAAAGATCTAGGCAATCTGCATCATTTTCTGGGGGTTCAGGCTGTTAGAAATCAAACTGGTTTGTTTTTGTCTCAACATGTTTATGCACTGCAGTTGCTACAAAAAATGGGATTGGAGAACTTGAAACCTTGTCCCACTCCTATGGTTGTGACATCAAAGGTGCCTCCCACCAAAGAGCTTATGCAAAATCCAACCTTGTGCGTGGAAATCTTGTAGAGCCTTACAAGATTTGACATTTACTGACTGATCTGGCCTATGCAGTCAACTCCTTGAGCCAACACATGCAGGCACCCACTGTTTCTCACTGGCAACAAGTCAAGCATCTTCTCAGATATGTAAAAGGTACTGTCTACCATGGCTTACTGTTTAAACCTGATCAACCTCTGCAAATTCATTCATTTAGTGATGCTGACTGGGCCTGTGGCAAAGAAGACAGGAGATCCATAGCAGCCTATTGTATTTTCCTAGCAGGTTCTTTGATTTCCTAGTCTTCCAAGAAGCAACATGTGGTCTCCAGATCATCCACAGAGTCTGAATATAGGGCTCTTGCTAATGCAGCTTCTGAAACACAATGGCTGCTCAATGTTTTGTCTGAACTCAAAATTAAACCAGCATCTGTACCCATCCTGTGGTGTGACAACTTAGAAGCAGGCTCTCTTGCTCACAATCCTGTCATGAATTCCAGAATCAAGCATGTGGAGTTGGATGCACATTTTGTAAGCGAAAAAATGATGCAGGGGTCTATGAAAGTCCAGTACATTCCCTCATGTGATCAAGTAGCTGACTCCTTGACCAAACCTCTCAGTTCTACCTTGTTTACTTCCTTCAGGAACAAATTAAATGTAGTCAATACCCCATTCAATTTGAGGGGGGCTGTTAGAATATAAGGACTTAGTAGTAGTTATTTTAAACTTTTGTACTGAGGTTGTAATTATGTACACATATAAATATGTGTACAAGACATTATTATGCTTAGAGCAACCGTAGTGAAGACGATGTAGAGGCCATCAGTTTTCTTACTGTCAGTACCCGGCTGCTTTTAGGTTTAGAAACAAAATAACAATGACAAAATAGACGACTTTTTAGTGTACAGCATCAAGGTGGGTGTATATTTGTGGACGAGTACAGAGATGGCCATCTCTGCATATTGGGTATTTCTTCTCTTTCATCATAACAAAATTCCTCTTTCTTCTAATTTTTTCCTTCTTCTCCCAATTAAATCAAGGATTCATATGAAAGATACTTTTTAAGATGAATGAGATCTTAATTTGTATCTGGGTCAACCCCTATTTGAACTAATTTCATTGATTTCACACCAACGCCTACGAAATCAATTAATTTTGGAGCTAGGTCTTCTATTTTTTTTAAGGAGTATGGATTTAAGATTCTTAGATGTGTTTTTGCAAGGAGTAGAAAGAGAATATGTAAATAAAGAGAACTATGAAGATGAAAATGAGAGGATTAAAAATGATATTGATCTGTTGATTGATCTAAGTTGAAATTGATGGAGACAAACTTTTTGCTTCATGCCATCAACCATTGCCGCCGGTTGAAACCGTCAAGTAGGGAGGAGAAGAGTCCGGCAACAAGAATGAGAGCGAAAAATAGTCAGTAATACAAGAGGAAAAATTACTTTACCATTACACCATCTTTTCAATCAGTCTGAAACAATAAAAATCTTCAACCACTTAAAATTTGCCAAGTGGCAAACTTTATCATAACAGATGGCTTAAATTTGATTCTCCACTACGCTTGCTCTTAATGAATGTTTTGCTAAAACCCTAGCTGCTGCTTTCTTACTAGAACCATTAGCCACACATGAAACTACAGCATTTACAACCAAGATGAGGAGACCTCTTTCCATGAGTTACGAGACTGTAGTTGGCCCAGAAATCTTTGGATGATCACAATACCAAGTCACAAATGGAATGCCTTCTTTCAACATTTAACCATTAATGGAGGCTAATATTATTGAGCTAAATGCAGCTGCATTGTGGACTTACATCTTTCAAGAGATTGCTGCCCAAGCTATTGGCGCAACAAGATAAACCACGGATGCGCAGAAGATCGACTACCACTGCAAATTTTGCTCTCTAAAATTGTAAATAAAGTGAATAATTTGAAGATAGACAGGAGGATGTAACTAGTTTTTTGTCCTAAGCTTTGTTTTTCCATTATTTCGGTGGAGTTGACTGTAGAGCACCAAAAACTCTTTGTTTTGGGTCTCCTCACCAAAATTGATAATTTTTCCGTCAGATTTTATATACTTTTGTGCTCTTTATTTTAAGACAATAATGACCATGACGATATACTAACGTAATGTTCGAAAATTAGTTGTTTAAATTAACAGTTGTTCGAAATCCATTATTAAATTTCAATTTTGCCGAAATTCATTGTTGGTATTTACTTTAAGAAAACGGTCAAATGATATCAATAAAGAGTACTACCTGCGTTTTAAAATATAAATCGTTTTAGATGTTTTTACACAGTAAAAGAAAATTGTTAAAATGTCATAAATTTGAAGCTTAATGTCTAAAATTCTCCGTTGATTATCATTAATGCATTATTTGTTTTTAGAAGAAATGCTATAGTTTTCAAATAATGAAAAGTGGATGAATTGATAATAAATTAAGGGTAAGATAGAAAAAATGGAAATAAATGTTGCATTGTTAATGTATAATGTTTTATATTGTGAGACAAATATAAAAGTGTAGGATGACTTATATTTTGGGACAAAGGTAGTATAAAGCAATTCCAAATAGATTTTTTCACACGGATTAAGGAAGTAGTTGAATGTCATTAATTTGAAGGTTAATGTCTAAAATACCGCTTGATTATCATTAATGCAATAGTTGTTAAGTAATGAAAATTTGTTGGATTCATAATAACTTAGGGGTAAGATAGAGAATGTGGCAGTAAATGTTGCATTGGTAATGTAGAATGACTGATATTATGGGACAAATCAAAATGTGTATGATGACTTATATTTTGGAACGGAGGTAGTAATGTAACCCCCCTGCCCCGGATACCGAATCCTTATCCGGAAATGGGACTTTCGGCACATGACATTTAGAGTTAATCGTAAACCCCACGTAAGCCTCGTGTCATATCAGAGTATTTAAAGATTTGCGCGGAAGGAAACAAGCTGAAGACTTGGAAAATAGACTCTCGGGGTCTTCCAAAACAACGTCCATCATCGATAGAACAACTACTATCAAACTAAATCATAAATAACTAACATCAAAACTATTATCCATTACAACTCACTTGTCTAAAAAGAAGAACAACTATAAAATAAAACTAAAACATAAACGACTTCATTGCTCCACTCCAAAGCTAGCACTCCAAGCTCATCGTTAAACTCATCATGTACCTGCAACCTTCTTATTCAAAATAAAGGAGTGAGCACTAGCTAGATGCCCAGTAAGGAGAAAGAAGATCAAAAGGGAGATTCATGGTTGTCAGATGTGGGGAGACACGAATATAAAACTTGAAACGTTTAGAATACTACTTTTTAAACATCACTTGAAGCATAAAAGGAAGCCTTTTCCAAAACGGTTACTTAACAATGCATAGGAAACATGGCTACTTACTAAATCAGTTTATCTTACACATACTTGTTTGTTACATTAATTACTTGATCATCCTTACGTAAGTTATCTACTAATCCATACTTTATTTGTCCACTAACTGCAACATATTCGTGTTTTGTCTGTCTTGTCTTTGTCTCTTACTTACTTAACATGTCTTTGTTTTTGTCTTGATTGTTCTGTTTCACTCGTGGGACTTACAATCCACGGGTCTTCATGGGACTTAAAACCCATGGGGCTTAGCATATCTTACTGACTTATCATGAAACTTAAAAACCCATGGAACTTAACATAAGGGCTCGGCGCAACACGGATAATATGACTAACCGTACCTCCAATCGTGGGACTTAAAACCGTCGTCTTGGGAACAACATGGTGAACACGGTTAACCATACCTCCGACACAGGACTTATAACCTGTGGTACTCCGTACAGTACATCACAAGGTCACCAACTATAAACACATAAGAGCACGTAAAACACATAAGTCCATGTCTAACCTACGGGAACATTCCAAGGCCATATACAAACACCGAACTCCCATCCTATCTCCACTACTCGTAACCAAGACACATAACAATTTACAGAAAAATAACTAGCAATAGAATAACGTTCTGAAAACGTAGTTTGACAAATACCCGGCAACACGTAATTATGTCTCGTTTCGTGCAGTTGCATTAAAACAATTCTAATCAGTTTAAAAGGCATAATCTTGAAATAAAAACGGAACCTCTTGAAGAAGAACTCCTTACCTTTAGATGAGCCGAACTACAAACTGGACACCATCTTACTTCCAAAACAAATGCAAAACTACAAACACCGAAACCCTAATCTCAAAACCAAGAACCAAAAATTAACAAGATCAATCTATGAATTAACGAAAGACTATGATAATTACCTTATCGAGAAGAAGCAATATCCAAAATTGCTCTTGAATCAGGATCTGCCTTGAAACTGAGTCTCTGATCTGCTGACATGTCCTGGACAAGGCCGGACACGTCTTTGGGCACCAAAACTTCGGTCGGCCGAACAAAGAAAGAAGTGTTTCGGTTCGGGCCGCGGCCGGCCGATCTGGACACGCTCTGGGACACGTCTGGGTTGTTTGGGGTACGTCCTGGGCTGTGGCCATGTCTAGACACGTCCGGGGCACAGTCAAGGCGTTTTACCGAGGGATATTCTCGGTTGAGCGTGCTAGATTACACCCAAAACTCCGAAACGCGATTTTTATGAAGTCTAGGGCTCCTTGGAGCTTTTTTATAGACTTCTCAGGGCTTAAGTCGGTTTTTCCCACTACTTGAAGGAAAAGAAAAGCTAAAAAAAGAAAAGAAACAAAAATTTGAATAAACTAAAATACCCTTACAAAGAGATGAGGGGTTTTACAAATAATATTTAATGATAATTTAAATAAAAAAGCTATATTACAATTTGTTTTTTTAAATGTTACGGAGATGCCACTTGGAAGTTTGTTGTCTGCTTTTATATTTTTTCCAAAATATCGAATGTTGAATTGGTAATGTAAAATGACATATATTGTGAGACAATATTTAAATAAAAAAAGCTATATTACAATTTGTTTTTTTAAATGATACAGAGATGCCAGTTGGAAGTTTGTTGTCTGCTTTTATGTTTTTCTCTTAATATCGAATCGGTAATAGTTGGTTGTTCCAGATTATGTGTTCTTTTTTTTCTGTAGTTGTGGTTTGTTTGTTCATCCCAGGTGGCCTTGGTACTCATTGGGATTGTTGGTCATTACGGTGGATACTAGGTGGTGGTGGTGGTTGTTGCTTTTTGAGTTGGTCATGGACATACGTAATATATCGGATTGTGTCCATTTTCGTCTTTTACCAAATCAAGTTCTCTTTCACGAGACGGTATTTGATCATATGTTCTTCCAATCTTTTTTTATTTTTTTAATGTTGATCTGTCCAGTACTGTGCTGGCGTTGATCCGACGGTGTTCGGTGGTGTTCTGAATGTTGTCCAGTTGTAACTATATTGGTTTTTAATAAAATTCATTTCGTTCCTAAAAAAAATAAATAAAAATGATACGTGAATGAATTCAATGAAATAAAAATCTTTAATTGAAACTTGTGACTAGCTAAAATCAATTGAAGAAAACCCTTTTAATTTGGGGATCTTCTCCACCCCCCCCCCCCACACACACCCCCATCCCCTCTCATTCTAATTTCCTCCCATATATATATCTACTTCTTGCATCTCTCTTTTGCCTTCTACTTTCATCAAATCCATGGAAAGAAGGGTCTCACACCTAACTGTGCTTGCTCTCAATTTACCTTCTTGTGCTATTTTAGCTGTGGATTCCCGTGTGTGCGGCCCCTCGTCGAGGATACTATCTAACACCTATAATAAAATGATTCAACTGCGTCCCAATGTCTTTCTAGGATGTTTTGGAGACTGTAATGTGATAGATCAAGTTGTGGATGCTCTTTCAAATCTACCCAATAATCCCTTGCTAGTGGGTGAGATAGCACTTTTGTGCAAAACACTGTAAACAGAGTCCTGGAGATGAATCCAATAGATGAAGAAGAAAACGGAGAAAAACGACTAGATTTGTTCTGCTTGGCCGTTGTTTTGACGATACCAGGCATTATTTCTATACAATTACAAAGAGGGGGCCAAATAATTGGATGTATTTTGCTAGGAGGAGATGGGAAGGGTGGTTTGTGCTGGATCTCGTGCTGTGACCTCGTTCTTGAGAGAAAACAACTTGGATGAAAACATGACTGAAGATGAAGCTGTGGATTATGCCTTCAGATGTGTGAGATTTTCTGTATTACGTAGTTGGGTCAGTGGGGGCATTATTCAAGTGGCGGCCATGAAACCTGCAGGTTCTTCAATTGTTCATACTTGGGAGCAGATGAATCCGAGGTATTGTACGGATGAATACCATTATCAAGGTTCGGTTCCATAAAAACTGGTGAAATTGAAAAACATTTTTCTGTTAATTACTAGTAATAGAGAGTTGTGATTTTGTTGCTGTGAATGATGTTAATATTGTTTTTGCAGAACCCCGTAATAACCATGGTTATTAAGATCGAGACGGTTTCGCCGGAATTGAAGGAAAACAGCTTCGTAACTTAATTTGTTTTGGATTCGATTTAGAATTTGTTTCCCTTTCAAAAAAAAAAAAAAAAAAAATTGTTTTGGTTCAGAATTGGTATTATTTAATTAAGGGTTTACTTAAATCAAACTAGCTACTTGATCTATTTTCTGTTGGGGTTTATCATTTATGTATGTATTCTACCTTTTGAGAATTATCTTTCGGTTTTTTGAGTAGATTTTCGACATATATTCAGTGTGAATATTTTTATTTTGAATGATGATCTGCGGCCCCAAAGTATTGCTTGTTGATCTCACTTTTCCTAAGGAGTATTATTTTTTTATTTTTTAAAGGGTAAAAGTGCTTGTATTATTTAATCAATGTCTGTCAATAATGCATGAATTATATGAGAGAAGAGAGAAAAGCATTATTCTTTACATCCAACGAGACTAAAGCCTTATTTAGTTAGTAAATGGTTGATACATTGTTTTTTGATGAAAGAAAAAGATACAAAAGCAAGCATGAGTTTTCGACAATCATCAATGACCCTTCCGACATACGACAACTCTTCCTTTTGATCCTTGAGGTGTTGTGTATGAGGAGGGAGTCACCTTCCAAGATGATATTGTAGTGGCCCTATGTTAACGAAAGAAAAAGAGCATAATAAACCGCAAGCGCTTCACCAACTATAATGTCATAGTTTTATTGGCTGTTGTGAAGTATTTTTCAAACGGAAGCAGCATCCACATTAAATTTAAGGGTGTCTGGGGAGGAGTTTCCATTTGGTGTCTAAGGGGGGTGGTTGAGTCATGACCTGATTCCATGACAATATTTCTAAATATTCGTTCACTTCCACTATGGACTGCGAAATAATGGATTGCACGAAGACGGCTTTTTGATCAAAGAGCAATTAGTTTCTAGCTTTCTAAATGTTCCAAATCAGGCATATAACTTGTACAAGGTCCAATTCTTCTTCCAAAATAAGAAGCTCACCAAACCAATTTTAGAAGGAATGTGTGCGAATCTTAGAAACACATTCTCCGAACCTATGTTCCTTTCAGACCGCCCCCGGGATGTCACAATTCATAAGGCAGAGCCAAGCCGATTCTTCCTATCTCAAACAAATTTGACATCGGCCATCTCCAATTCCCTTTGCTCTCAAGCCAAGTGCAGTGGCTAGGCTGTTATTTAAAAGTTTCCAAAGAAAATGTAGAATACGGGGCTTTATTTTTAGTTTTCAAAGTACCGACCATAACTTCTTTGATGAGGCCGCCGATGATGATGCTTCTATCTCCAATTTTCAAATTATCATATCATAAGCCAGTTGGTATCCTGTCTTGACAGTATATATCCCATTTCTTGAGAAATGCCAAATCAACTTGTCGTCACTCGCTCCCGGGGAAAGAGGAATATACATGATTTTTTTCCTGCTTCAAAAGGGTTGAAGATGTCTCGAATTAAGTCTTTCCTCAAAGTCCGGTAGATAGGGTCAATTAAACAACTAACCATGCGGTTTGAAAGATCTTAAGTGCTTGGGTGTTGATGAAGGGTTGGGAAAGCCGGTAACCAAGGGTCCTGCACAATATCAGTCGAATCACCTCTTCCCACTTTCCATCTTAAACCAAAAGAGAGTAGTTGTTTTCCCTGCAGAATACTTCACCAAATTGCTGATGGGTAACAAATAGTGGTGGCATCTTTTAAGTCTTTTGAGTCAAAATATTTCCGTTTTAGCACCCGAGATGTTACTGAAGTCGGTTGTGTCAAAATTTTCCAGGCCTACTTCGCAAGGAGAGATAAGTTAAAACACTCAACGTCTCGAAATCCAAGGCCTCCTTCCTTCTTCTTTTTACAGCATACTTTGCAAGATTTCTAACGTATCTTATCATGCCCTTCCACTAAGCTCCAAAAGACGTGTCGTGTCGATTTTTCCAAATCTGCTATAAGAGTTTTCGGCAACTCAAACCACTGCATAACATACTGGGGCAAGGCTTGCATGACAGATTTTATTAAAATCTCTTTACCAGTCGGGGATAAAAATTTTCCTTTCCACCCATTAAGCTTTTTTTGGACCCTCTTTTTGATGTAGGCGAATATTTATTTCTTGGACCTTCATATGACATAAGGTAACCCCAACTATCTTCCATTATTTTTTCCACTAGGAATTTGTAAACGCGACAACAACTCTTTTTGATCTTCTACCACAATCTGCTTGCTGAAAAAATAGATGACTTGTTCAGAATTTATCCTTGGGCCTAAGAGAAGCTTGTAGTCTCGCAATAAATCATTTATCACAATACACGACTCAATCGTAGCCTCAACAAAAAGAAAGTTGTCATCTACGAAAAGTAAGTGTGACAAATCAACTGGGTTGGTGGGTTGTTGTGTCTGCCAAAAGTAACTCCCTTGATGGATTGAATTGCCGTTGCACGATTTAACATGGAGGTGAATCCCTCAGCACATATGATAAATAAAAAAGGGGACAATGAGTCTCCCTGCCGATTCCCTAGGTGCGTTGGATGGTGGGGGAAGGGTTGCCGTTGATAAGTATCTTATAAGAAGGAGTAGTTATGCACACCGTGATAACAGAAATAATGTTAGCTTTAAAATTCATAGACGCCATGACTGAGCGCAAGAAGGTCCACTCTACTCTATCAAAATCTTTCTTCATGTCCAATTTAATGGCCATATGATAATCACAACCCTTCTTTCCCAGTTTCATTGGGTGGAAGGTTTGAAATGCAGCAATTACATTGTTCGTGATTAATCTCCGCTTGATAAAAGCTGATTGGTTTGGCGATATGATAGATTCCATGACCACTGCAGGCGATTAACTAAAGTGCGAGACATAAGTTTATAAACAGAACTCATAAGACTGATTGGTCTAAATTCCGTCATTTTGCAAGCTTCTCTAACCTTAGGAATTAAGGTAATGTAAGTTTTGTTCAAAGCTGCAAAATCATTACCTCCGTTTAAGCAACCCAGAATGACATCCGTGATCTGAGGATCAATAATATGCCATTTTTTTTTAATAAAAGTCATATGCATATCGCCCGGGCCAGGTGATTTATTTCCCGGAAGCTGAGAAAGAGTAATTTTGATTTCATCCGCAGTGAAGGGGAGTGCCAGAATAATTGTCTGCATCTGGAATTTTATTGAACTTCATGTCCGGAGGGATCGGAGCATGCCAGAATTGCCATTAGAGGAAAAAATGTATTCAAAAATATATCATGCAAGTCCTCATGCTTTGTGTAGGCATCTCCCAATTCATCACAAAGCAAGTTTCTAGTATTTCATTCCTTTCTCCGGGCTAAATTACAATTTTGGTCCTCTAACTAGACACGTTTTTCGATTTTGGTCTTGGTTTTTCTCCGGCGACAATTTTAGTCCTATAAGTGGTCTTTTTTTTGCAAAAATAGTCTTGAACGCCGGAAAGACCACTTACAGGACTAAAATTGTCGCCGGAAAAACCACTTACAGGACTAAAATTGTCGCCGGAAAAGACCAATTTTAGTCCTGTAAGTGGTCTTTCCGTCGTTCAGGACTATTTTTGCAAAAAAAAGACCACTTACAGGACTAAAATTGTCACCGGAGAAAAACCAGTACCAAAATCGAAAAACGTGTCTAGTTAGAGGACCAAAATTGTAATTTAGCCCCATTCTCCATGAGGCATTGTGTTGGAAATGCGATGTGTTTCTATCCAACATAGATAACCAATCAGTCTTTCCCCTTACACGCCAGTATTCCTCGTTTAAGGTTTGGTATTTCTCGATTTCCTTCAAGATCGCTTTCTCTTTCTTTTCGTCATATTGATCCCCTGAATACGTCTCTTCGAGTGTTTTTCAGAGGTCTTTTACTTTTCCTGGGATTTCACCGAACTTTTGTCTAGCCCAACATCGAAGGTCATCTCTAACCCTCCCAATATGACCATCCAAGTCTGCTTGAGAGAAAATATTTATGTCCTAGGCATTATTGAACATGAATTCGAATTCCTCGTCTTGGAGCCAAAATGGTTCGAATCTTGGTATCTTTCGCCATTTTGCATCTTCTGTACTATCTTTCTCCTTTGATAACAAAAGAGGGACGTGATCGGAATGTGTTGAAGAAAGGTGGTACATCTAGTGTTGTAACGCCCTCAGACCCCGTGTCTGGTAGCACTAAATGAGTCATAAATGGTCCGGTCAACTTCTTAGACCGCCGTTCTCGCTTGGTCTAAAAAGGCCAAGTTGACAAGACCTTTATGTCTCACACTTATATGGGGGTGAGCATTCATTAATTTTACTGATGTGAGACTTTACATTATCCGAGCATTACTTTACCGATTTGAGACTTTACATTCTCTTCCCTTATAAAGGACTGACGTCCTCGCCAGGACGGCCAAGACTGGTCCCAGTTCGTCCCAACCATAGGATTCTAGAGGTGGCCCCACCGCCTCTTACGGTGTGACACTTAGTTCCGTATGACAGTCGGCTCTGATACCATTGTGTAACGCCCCCAGACCCTGGGCCTAGTAGCGTTAAAATAAGTCATAAATGGTCCGGTCAACTGCTTAGACCGCCGTCCTCGTTTGGTCTAAAAGGGCTAACCCGAATTGACAAGACCTTTATGTCTTACACTTATATGGGGGTGAGCAAAACTTTACTTTACCAAAGCGGGATTTTACAGAAACAAAGCATAACATATTGTGGGAGCGATTGAATAACTAATTTTATCAACACTTCCTTACCCGCAGAAGATAAAACATTCTCTTTCGAACCATTGAGCTTCTTTCCAACCCATTCCTTAACAGATGATAAAAATTCATTTTTAGTGCGTCCAACCACAAATAGAAATCCAATATATATATTTTTCTCATTCTCATAGGGAATATTTAGGAATGGAGTGAGCTCTTGTTGATAATCTCTATCAACCCACATGCTAAAATAGACACCGGATTTGCTCTGATTAATTTTTTAGCCAGAGAATCTCCTCTTATGCACATTAATTCAACATCTCCAAAATGGATAAACATGCCTCATTACTTGCCTCCGTGAAAATTAAGGTGTCACACTTATATTTTTCAATCTATAATTCACAATTATATTTTTTTTTGCCAAATTTAATGTATTTTCCTGCTATATATTTTTAAGAGAATAATGATCATATTCCAACGTATTTTTAAAAATTACCTGTCTGAATTCACCATTTTTCGAAATTCAATGTTGTTAAAATTCACCGTTGAAATTTACTATAAGAAAACTATGTGTGATATCAAGAGAGAGTATAAAACAAATTGAATTTATTTATAACAATATAACTATTAATGAGACATTACGTACCCTCTTGGTAAAAGCTAAAGCCTAAGACTAAGAGGTCCCGGGTTCAAGCCACCATTACCCTGATGGTTCAAACCTCTCTTAAGGCAAAAAAAAAGGGTGTGTGCGCGCGTTTAAACTTTAGTTTCGGTAAGAGAAAAAGGGAAAACTATATATTACAAGGTTTTTTTATTATTATTATTATTATTATTATTATTATTATTATTATTATTATTATTATTATTATTTAAATAATACGAGAATTAGTTCTAGCGAATAAAAAACTTCAATTGAAACTTTTGACTGGCTAAAATAATTGAATAATGATACGTTCACCATCTGTTGTGCCTTATGTTTGCCTGACACGAGGGAGACGACACGCCGCATCATTACTACTACGACACGACACAAATACAGTAATACTGGGCTAATTTAAAATTTAAGGACACGAAACATCGTCGACACGTCATATATATATATATATATATATATATATATATATATATATATATATATATATATATATATATATATATATATATGTGTGTGTGTGTGTGTGTGTGTGTGTGTGTGTGTGTGTGTGATGTAAATAATATTCAATTTATAAATAAAAAAATCGTAAACATCTAAAAAAAAAACTAGATAAAATAAGATAGATAATACGTAAACTCTATGAATATCTAGAATGGATATTCGAGCTTTATACGGTGCCAAAAGAAATTGCGATTGACCTTCAAAATATTACAAATTGTAAAAATTATTGTGAATCATTAAAAAATATATAAACTTAATACGATGTATTATTATTAAATTAATATAATATTGAAAATCATGTGTTTTAACGTTTCAATTGAAAAAAACTTAAATAAAGAAAAAAAAATTAAAAACTGGGTTCATGAGTGTCGGGGAGTGTCGGTGTCGTGTCAACGGTGTGTCGGATATTAAAATTTTAAATAATATTAAGAGAGATTGAGGGAAAAGACAAAAAAAATTACAAAATGAATAAATAGGACACACCCCTTTTTTTAGTTGCAAAAAGGACAAACAATTTCAGACGGACAAAATTACCCCTTTATAAAGGACGCGCGTATATCTTCAAGCGCTTCATTTCTGCTTCAGGTATGTTTTTGTTTTTGTTTTCTTCAAACATCCGTAACTTTTGATTTACAACACCGATTATCGAAATTTTTTCACCAAAATTCATTTTTTTTGCTCTTTAATTTGAGCCCAAATACGATACCCTTCCTATGTAAATTATGAAAGCCGAAAAAATATTTGTATTAACCGGAGCGTTTTTCTTATAAACGACCGTAACTTTTGATTTAGAACACCGATCATCAAAATTGTTTCACCAAAGTTCATATTTTATTTTTCTCTTCATTTTGAGACATCATTTGATACCTTTTCGACATAGTATTTGAAAGCCGAATTTAATCGCATCATTTACATTAAATGAAGATCGATATCGATGTCGAAGATACAATATCGAGATCGTGATCGAGATCGAGGCTCATTTAAGGCTCAATTCAAGTGACTACTTCAATCTGGCACATATAAGGCTCATTTAAGGCTTAATTCAAGTGATTAACTATTAAGCCTATGTCATGTGGTTTTGATTGATAAAAGGAATAACATAGATTAACTTGATTAAGGTGTGGTGTTTATAACATGCAGGTTCAGTAGTTAATCACTTGAATTAAGCCTAAAAGGTACATCAGACTAAAAGGTAATACATAGAAGATCAATACAACAGACTATAGATTTAGTACAATAGGTACATCAGACTAAAATGTAATACATAGAAGATCAATTGATAAGTCCACCATATGTGGTTATTCTTGGATCGTTTTGGCCTGTTTTAATGCCTATTTTATGATTTTCGTATGATAAATTGCTTCTTTTGGACTAGATTACTGATGTGGCTTTGATATCTTGCAGATATGGTGAATCAAAGCATAAAAGGCAATGAAAAGGAGCTAAAAAGGATCAAAGTCATGAAGGCATGAAGAATCACACCAGGTGTGAAAGAATGGAACAGGTGTGAAAAATGCGGAAACTATTTGATTTTCTCACGCCAACGAAATGTTCTGATTGGTGGATATAATTTCAACGTAATTTTCACTTTGATGGCGCAAATTTGGATGGATTTACACGCATATTTCTAGGGGATTTTATTTTAGGAGATAAATTACGCAATTTTAATTAAGGAAAATTCCTATTTATCCTAAAATAATTTCCTTAAATTGAGAAAAAAACCAGTGCCTCATTCATCAATATAGTCGACTATTTCCTCTCTTTATTCATCATCATCTCCCATCCCCAAGAACAATGATTTTTAGGTTTTAAGAATTCAAGAACGAAGCTTTTTCGAGGTTTGATTATTTATGCAACACTTTGACGGTTTCTTTCTCTCTATTTTCTCCCTTTTTATATTTATTTGTTTTTCTTGTCAAAGTATGAATTTTATGATTGAATCTTGGATTATTGATATGGAACGTGAGTAGATATCAGTTTCTAGGATTAGGAGAAATCCGGATATGAATATATGATGTAAAAACCCAATTTTTCCCTTGTTTCATGAATTTGATGCCTATAAATTTATTCTTGTGTGCTATTCTTGAATTGTTGTCATAATTAATAGCCTGAGAGGGTGAATAATCGCAATTATACGTAGAGAAATTATTCTATTAATTAGTGACCGAAAAAGTACTACTTAATTGATACTTTAGGAAACAAGAATTGAATCTAGGGTTTTATTGGAATGAAAATTTGGTAAAACCTTTGATGGCATGAAATAATGGCTTTTTAATGGATCTAAATTCATTCTTTATCGTGGGAAACCGGGAGTGGTATGAATTTAGGTACGATCACGAGAATAATTTGATAGAATATTTTTGTGATAACATTTGATAATTGCCTTTATAAGTGTAAATTTCATATCTTGGGGGAAAATATTGTTGGTAAGTCACATAGTAGTTCCGTGGTGACTCCGAAATCCTAGAAATGCTTCTAAATTGAATCTTCACCTGAATCTTGAAGTTCTTGGCTTGTAGTTATATTTTCTTAAATTTTAGGATTTTTAGATAAAAACCTACAAACATTTGATTTGTCTAGCTAATATAAATCGGGAATTGTTTGGTGATTGACTACAAGTCCCTGTGGGATCGACATCCTAAGTACTACTCGATAAGTCGTGTGCTTGCGGTAGCATTTAGTGATTATATTGAAAATCACACATCAAGTTTTCTGGCGCCGTTGCCGGGGACTTCGTTGTCAACATCGAACGTGTTTTTGATTTTGTTAGACTAGACTTTTTTTTTTTCTCACCATAGCAAGCTGCACCTTGCTATGGTGAGCCCTTTTTGCTTTCGATTTTTTTTTTCTTTCTTTTCTTTTCTTGTGCAAAAATTTGAAGTGCCAAGATTTCATGGGTTCATTTTACTCTAGATTCGGTGCTCAAGTGACACCAACTGATGAGAGGATGTATTGATATGGACTTAACCAATTTAAAGTGAGATGTTCATATTGTGGTGGAAACCATTGTGAAGCTCAGTGCGATGGAGGTTATTCATCCCACCAATGGAATACTTATGACAATTATGGCGCAAGTTATGAGAATCAATTCCAATATAGCGACAACTATGCACCAACATACAATGGTGAGAGGAGTAACTATCCTTATTCTCCTTGGGGTCAAGATCAAAGCAATTGGCAACAACAAGTGTTCCCTCACTCAGAGCCGGCCCAAGTCTAACATTAAAATTTTGTTAGAGAAATCTATAGAGAGCAGAGAGAAATTTTCTAGAGAAATGGCACACCTATTGTGTCCTGCTCCGTAAAAAGTGGAAGGCGACTTTGGGAGAATTAGTTGCACATAATCGCCATGTTCTTGAAGATGAAAGGGAAACGGAGATGATGGCGATTCAAGAGCAGGAGGTCGACCTTGAAATTTGTGGGGATGAAAACTGTGATCCATATTAGATCCCACATTGTCTTGATCTTAATGTTATCGGTGATGATTTCTCGAAGACCGCTGAGTGTTTAGGCCTCCGAATTAACAAGAGTGAAGTCACGTACAGGGAAATTCGAACCAGCTTCACAAGATAATGGTGCAATAATCCCGCCTTGGACATTGACGGACCAAGAAGAAGATGAAAAGGGAGGTAACAAAATTGCGTTTGATTTAAATGCATTTGATAATGATAACCCCCTTCATTGTATAATGATGTTGAATTTGAGAATGTTGAGCATGTAGAATATATAGATGTTGCACCTCTAATAATCCATAATTCTCTTAGATTTGTCATGAACATTGATAAAGAGATCAATAAATTGTTAAGTGGCACTTCGTTCCTTAGAGCTAAAATGATTAATCACTTTTTGAGAAGACATAAATATAGGCTCCCAATGCTATATCTAAAAAATCTTGTTAATATCCTTGATATGTGGAAAAAAATCCAAAGGGATGCCCTTCTTTGGTTTAGTCCTCCTTGAAAACGGTGTTTAAAGATAGTCCAACTGAAGACTATAAATTCAGAATGTGTTTTCCCTTTATTTCTTATTTTTCTTGCTTCATGAATAAATAAAGGAAGAGAGTTTTCTTCTCGGTCCATTGGTATTGGTTTGTTTTGTCTTGTGTCTTCTTGTTTTTTTTGTGTTGCTTTTGCAGCCAGGTAATTTTACACGAGTGGAACTTGTGGATTTTGATGTCATCAGGTGGAGTATTTAGCATGGAAAAAGCCAAAATTGAGGTGAAAGGCAATTTCGTAGAGTGCGTGTAGATGAAAACAATGTCGGTGGCTTAGCAATAGCAATTAAATTCACCCAAAAAAAAAAACAAAAAAAAAAAGGAAAAAAGTACCACGCCTATTTGACGAGTGAATCACATACAAGTGTGATTTTAATCACACCTGTGAATACACTATGTCAACAAAAAAAAAAAATAATAAAAATGAAAAAAAAATTAAAGAAAAATTGCTGTTGCTGTTATCCTTTTATTATTTTTTATCAGAGTTATTAAATTCCCGTCACCACACAAAATAAAAGCTGCGTACCTTTCCTCCAAATTTTCATCAAATAAACCTCCAACCCCACCGTCCCTCTGTCAACCTCGCTCCCACCCCGTGCTTCAGTCCACTCCATCTTTCCGGCGACCACCACCACTCTACTCATTCTCTTCTCCTCTCTTCCACCATAAGATCAAACACCTTCACCTACCCACCCTAATTAAAGAAACCACCTTCCGCCACCGCTCCACCTCCATGGTCGCCGGCGACCTCCCTACCCCTAAACAGGTCCCTTTTGAGCCACCCATGCCGGAAATCAACCCAGAGCCCACCCCCCGCAGCCACCAGACACAAACCGTCACTGGCACCCATTCCGACGATTACGCCCAACCCACACCCGACCTCATTCCACCACTACGAAATTCCGCAGACGGTGACCAATCCGGCCACTACGCACACATTGCTCCATCCACATACCGATTCTCCGAGAGCTGAACGGTGTTCTTGCCACCCTCATTGCTCGTGCTCCTTCTTCGATCCGTCTGACTTTCCGGCGTCATGATTCGGTGAGTTTCTTTTTTACCCTCACTTGCTTTTCATTTATTTACATTGGGGACAATGTAACATTTACGTGTGGAAA
This sequence comes from Gentiana macrophylla, assembly GCA_026214975.1. Classification (NCBI taxonomy): domain Eukaryota; kingdom Viridiplantae; phylum Streptophyta; class Magnoliopsida; order Gentianales; family Gentianaceae; genus Gentiana; species Gentiana macrophylla. The sequence goes on from CM047811.1 coordinate 88,706,450, forward strand.
TGGTCACTTGTGTAGTTTTTCATTGTTATTCGAGTCTTTTGTCTTAGGGTCAATAAAAGTCACTTAGGTAGAGTTTATGAGTCGAGTCATTTTGAGTCCGTGTCTTGCTTGGATTACACATAGTCATCTCTAGTATGATTTGAAATGCATGAAAATTGTTAGTGACTACTTTGATATGAAAGATGCATGATATAATATGTTTGATTCCACTTCATAAACCACACGTAAATGTGCATTGATTTTTGTTGAGAATGATTGAGTAGACAACCTGTCCCGGTGAGATGTTCCGGCCATAATGACCGACTACTTCAGTCTCACCCAAAAATGAGTGTTTATTTTTCTCTTCCATTATTTTGTTCCTTTAGAACTTGTGTTGCATCTTATTGATATTACCATGGTACTTGCATCTACACTAAAATGATTAAGGCACTCGTTTTTTCCTTTACCCACACTTAACACCATTACTAGCCATATATTATGCCCTCACCCCACCAAAAAAAAAAAAAAAAAAAAAATTTAAATAGCCCGAATCTCTATTTTGCCCGGCCCTAAGATTAATGGGATGTTGACTATTAAATTCTGAAAACTCGATTGCAAAGAAATTAAGCTTGGGGGAGTCCGTTTAGTGTCTTGTATATTATTTCAAATCTTTAAAAAAAAAATCGAAAAATCAAAGGAAAAAAAAAGTCAATAAGGAGTGCAATCCGAAAATAGTCTCATGTGTTGTTTTAGTTTTTGTTGTGTAATAAAAAGGGAAGTGACGCCTATGTCCTCCCAAAGTATAAAGTCATGTTAGTTGCTTGTTGTTGGATAAAACCCCCCTTGAGATCACACGAGTTGATGAATTCAAATGTTTCGCTAGTACTAATGGCCTTGAACCACCTACCATGATATATATCCTACACTTACCATTTTTACCACCATTTCAGTCATTTTCTTACAATTCCGGGCTATTCTCTTCTACCATACCTTCTTCTAAGTCCTTATGATTTGTGTGGTGCATGTTGCTTTGGCAATTGACATGAGATAATATACAAGCATATAGTAGGGCAATTTCATTGGAATGAGCTTGAGACACTACAAGAAAACGGGTTTGAAGGGACGACAAAATGTCGTCCCTTTAAAGTCCTTGTCGTCCCTTTAAACATTTTTTGGGACGACACGTCGTCCCAAAAAAGTCGTCCCTTCAATTTCGTCCCAAAAAACAAGTGGCGTGTTTTAAGGGACGACATTGTCGTCCCTTGAAAGGTGATGATGACGTGGAACGAATCTCTTAGGAAAAGTCAACTGGTGACATGGCAATCTCTTTTGGGACGACATTGTCCCCTTAAATGCAATGTAATTTTTTTTTATTAAAATAAATTTAAATGATTCGGGAAAGAATTTATTTAATTTGTTTTTTGGGACGACATTGTCGTCCCTTAAAATATTTTTTTAATTTTTTTTATAAAAAATTAAATCAAATTATTCAGATTAAAAATACATTAAAGGGACGACAATGTCGTCCCTTAAAATATTATTTAATTGTTTTTTATAAAAAATTAAATGAAATGATCGATTAAAAATTTATTAAAAGGGACGATATGTGTTTTTAGGGACGACAATGTCATCCCTTTGAATATTTTTAAAACTTTTTTTTTTTTTCGCATGGCCTCCCATGCTAATAAATTAATCAATCCAATCAATATTAATGCAAAACAAAATAAAAAGGGATTCAAACCAAAAATAAAAAGGGATTCAAACAAAAAAATGTTACATAAAAATGTATGAAAGTAAAAAGTATCCAAAAGTATTAAGTGTATCCAAAAGTTTGTAGTTGTTGCCTAAAGTAATAAATGTATCTACTCATCATCACAAGATCAACATCGTGCTCGCGTCTTGTAATCGTCTTCATCATCATCGGAAGAGGATGAACTAATATCCGGTATTTGGATATTCGGTTGTTGAGTTTTAAGATTTTGCACCAACAATTTGATAAGACTATCTTGCTTTTTGGTTCTCTTCTCCAACTTAGAATGAGACTTTTAAGATATTTGATATCCCGCAATTGTTCTTTGGGAAGAAGTTGATCTTGTAGATGGGACGATTGTGATGAATGGGACATGGACGAAGATTGCGTAGGGCCAAGGCCAATCAAATAATCCCGCCTAGTTCTCTAGGCGCCCTGAAAGATTGCCTCTCCTCATCTTGAAAAGTCAACGGTCGAATTTGGTGCAATCCTATTACGCCACTCCTCCAACCTCCTCTAAACACAACATATATCATTGGCACTTAGGATAAGGAATATGAGACCGTATTGAATTGAAATATATACAATGTATATCACTTACGTAGCGACCTCCGCTTCATTGTTGATAAATGAACCGTCAAGCATTCTTATGTTTGCTCGCCCATACATGGATAGGATCACGCCCACATAGGATCTTCATTTGAGTCACATTACCCTGGAAAAAAATAAAAGTATTAGTTATGAAAATTAAAAAAGGAAGTCATACGGATTTATTTGTAGATACTTACACTTCTTAACTTATCCCATCGAACTACGGCCATAGGCGTTCGTCCTTGGCGGCCTACGTATTTAGTTCCAGAGCGATTCTTTTTATTTTGATCAGATCTTTTCTGGAAAAAAAATTGTACTTTTGTATTATTAATAAGCAGTAACAAATAATAATAATCGAATCTACGTAACACATGTAATGGAATAAAAACTTTACCTTGAAAGCAGCAGTATTAAGGTGGCGGAGATACACTTCCCAATCTTCCTGTGAAAACACATCCCTTGGTCGGGGACAAGGCCCTGGAAACTCATTCATGTTGTGTTTATCTACAGCACGCCTTAGTCTACACTTCCATTTTCTGAATAAAGTACCAGCGCTCTTCATCACGGCATCGTAGTGAATGTCCTCAAGGGGTTGGAACGATGCCTGAAAAGACAATAAATGAGACGATTGGTTTCTAAATTAATATAATGAAACTTACAATTTGAAAATGTTAACAATTTGATTAGATAAGTACCGAAGTTCTTCCCAAATCAATTGTTTATTCCGATTTTCCACCTTTCTTGATTGGGGATGTAACAGGAACATGAGACCTCACCACTTTCCCCTGCCTCTCGATTCAAAATCCTTGGCATATCTCCCCAATGTCTTTTGAACATCGGGGAAATCTAGATCCCATATCGAGGAATCAAGCCCCTAACTTTCTCTCGAGGGCTTGACTGTCACACCTTTTTGCAGTCCACGTTCACCCCGCTTCTTTTCAGGATGGAGGCGGTGGTATTAAATCCTCATACTCATTATCGTATAGGATCCAGTAGTATCGGTGTCAATGTTAACTCAACGAAATAAAAAGTAAACATACTAGGAAAAAAATGAAAGTTAATTAATTACCGCCCTCGCAATGTCCCGGTATCTAAATGGATGCTCGTGCGGTGGTTGAGAACCCTTTCTTGATCCCGCACAAGCCATTCACCTATATGATCAAGTATTTGAATGGATTTGTAATAAAAAACTAATACAAAGAACACATTTATGTTGATGCAGGATAAGTAAAGCACTAGTATTATATAATTCTTAAATCCAAGTATATTTGAATAAACTTACTAAAAGAATATTAGATTTATAGCATCATTCATCATCACTTAGAAAGTTAGGTGGGATCGAGTCGTATATGTCATCATCTATCCAGATTGTTATCATCATCGAATCCGTTGAATCATAATCGTTGTTAACTTCATTTTCATTTTCATTTTCATTTTCATCGAGATCGCTTTCATCGGTTTCATCAACATCCGTTTCCACATCATTTGCACTCATGTAGAACGGTTCCATCGGTGGCGGTTCAACAACAAGTCGGAAATTTCCGTGGGTTGTTTAAATCGATTACCACTTCTTCAACAACCACATCACCATTAATATTTGGTACGTCTATGATATGACGGTGTTGAAAATGTTCAACAACTTTCCAGTCACATCCGTTGTACAAATCATATATGTAGAACACTTGTTCTGCTTGTGAAGCAAGAATGAATGGATCATGTTCGTACCAGGTGTTTGTAGTGCGTACACTTGTTCTATTCTTATATACACGGACACCCTTCTTAGCTGGACTAGTATCGAACCATGTACATTTGAATAGAACAACAGTGTTATCATTTGGATAGCTTACGACATTTGAATAGAACAACAGTGTTACCCCATACCCAATTTGTTCATAAGAGTTTTTGCTTGATAGAATGTATCGGGTAAATTTGACCCTTCCGGCAAAACTTCTTTCAGTTTCGCTAAAAGAACGTCGAAACTTTCATTTGGCCACTTATACAACACTTTAATATGCATTAAATCCGCTAAGAACTTCAAGGCGGATGAGCTTCTGCATCCCGGATAAACTTTTTCGTGCAATTTGGAGAGGAGTTCATCAATGTTGTCATCCTGCTCTGACTGTAAAATTTCTTCTTCTGAGGCTCTACCAATGAAATCATTTATAACTGGAGCCATTTCGTCTCCGGATTCAACTACCACTTGAGTTTTCCGTGCACGTTTACGGGAGACACCGCCTTCACCGTGGTGAAACCATGTTGTATACCCAGGTGCCCATCCCCAAATGAAACAGTGATCATACACGTCCTCCAAAGTTTCCATACCAATGTTGAAACACCTTTTGCATGGGCAACGAATCTTACCTTCATTGTTAACAAATTGTCGTGCGTATTTAATGAATTCACTCAACCCTTTATCAAACTCAGGTTTCAGTCTGTCAGTATACAACCACGACTTGTCTAGTTCCATTTGAAATCACTGACACACAAGAAAAATTTAGTATCTTACTTAAGGCACAAGGTCATGTCTAATTTCATATGTATTAGGTGTTAATACCATTTCAAGAGAAGTTCTCATACCATTTCGGTCGTATGTCACGTTATCAATGCACTATGAAACATGGGTCAAAAGTTCGACGCTCATAATAACTAATCGATGGTCTTTGATCACAAAGACCACCCAAGCACTCATTTTTCCATTTGGGTAGAACAAAGACTCCTTCGAGGACCTTTTGTATGTTATGCTTATCAATAAGCACACACTTGTAAACCATTTCAATCCCAAATCAACAAACTCCGATTTCTACACTAAAATCATCAACACATTAACCTTAATTTTCAACACAGGTTGTAAACCATTTCAATCCAAAATCAACAAACAATAAGCCAAACTCCGGTTTCTAGCCTAAAATAATAATTCATTTTAATCCAAAATCAACAAACTATAACCCAAACTCCGGTTTCTAGCCTAAAATAACAATCAATTTCAATCCAAAATCAACAAACAATAAAGGAAAACCTCTATAAGCAAGCTATCAACTATAAGGCAAAGTATTGCATAGATTCTACATGTGCAAGGAAAGCGAGATTTTCTGTAGATCTCGTAACTACGGGGTTTGCAATAGATCCCCTAACTATTGGGGTTTGCAGTAGTACCCCTAACTACACTAACCTGAAGCAACTATCTTCTTCGCAAAAACGGATGGTCAAAACACCTTTTATACTACAACCTGGAGAGAATACAAAAATTTACTAAAACATTAGTAAAATTATGTAGAAGAAGTGAATGTAGCTAAGTGAATGAACCTTTAAAGGGGGAAGAAGATACACACTTCAAAAGAAAAAAGGGGAGGAACATAGCAAAACAAAACTACAGTATACTAAGATACACATGAGAAAAGTGATACTATAACTTGGATCATGAAATATAAATTTACACAAGGACTCTTTCAACAAACAATAACCCAAACTCCGGTTTCTAGCCTAAAATAACAATGCATTTTAATCCAAAATCAACAAACTATAACCCAAACTCCGGTTTCTAGCCTAAAATAACAATCAATTTCAATCCAAAATCAACAAACTATAACCCAAACTCTGGTTTATACACTACCATTATCAAGCCTTCTATGAAAGCCTACCATTATCAAGCCTTCTACACTATCAACTACACCAAACTATACCATACATATAAATTGAAATTTCACAAAGTAATCGTCTTTTTATGAAAGTCCAATGGACAACCAACTCCTGTAACCAGATTTTGCAAGACATCATACATTTGGACGTGGAAATAATCAAACAGAAAGCTGCAGTCATTGTATGAATAAGAACACCTCAAGACAAATCTCCACAAAAAAGAAAACCATTTAAGGGAAACTGATCGAAATTGCTTCATAAACAGAATTCCGTTTTCACAGCAATGGAAAGATTCTATTTATTAGTACCACAGAAAAAAACTGCAAACACGGACTATAATTCTTTCTCTTAATACTAATTAACAAGGTTAAATTTCCCTCATTCTCTTCCACTATAAATCAACCCTCAAAACAATCAAACCAAACAAAGGAATTAAACTAAAAAGAGTAGTCATTTCATAGCTATTCAAAGCTCCATCCCAGTGCAACCGAAAAATAAATGAAGGAAAATGAAACAATAGAGTTCAGAAGCTTTACCTCTAGTATCAGTAGGAGCTTTCTTAGTCAATAGAGAAATTGAGGAGGAGGGGCGGGAGGAGCGGCTGGAGCGGCTGGAATCGAGAAGAGGTTGAAGCAGGTGGTGGTCCGCCCGGTTGTTGTGCTATGAGCTGGAGGTTGAAGCAGGTGGTGGTCCGGATGGCTTAGTGGCGGAGGAGAGGAGAGAAGAAAGAGAGGAGGCGGGTTTGCAGGGGCGGGTTTAATTGCAAGGGGCTCTCTGTATGCGAAAGGAAGAAGACGATCCTGTTTTATTTTAGGTTTAGAGTTTAAAGGGACGACAATGTCGTCTCTTTAAATAATTATTAATTTTTTTAATTAATACTCAATATAATTATATAAATTACATATTATATAAATAACGAGCCTCGACTTTTAAAACTAAATAACGAGACTCGGTTTTAAAGTTAAATAACGAGCCTCGGGTTTTAAAGCTAAATAACGAGCCTCGGGTTTTAAAACTAAATAACGAGGCTCGGGTTTTAAAACTAATTAACGAGCCTCGGGTTCTTAAAGTAATTAACGAGGCTCGGGTTTTAAAACTAATTAACGAGCCTCGGGTTCTTAAAGTAATTAACGAGGCTCGGGTTTTAAAACTAAATAACGAGGGTCGAGTTTTAAAACTACATAACGAGGGTCGGGTTTTAAAACTAATTAACGATCCTCGGGTTCTTAAAGTAATTAACGAGTCTCGAGTTTTAAAACAAAATAACGAGCCTCGGGTTTTAAAACTTATTAACGAGGCTCGGGTTTTAAATAATTAACGAGCCTCAGGTTCTTAAAGTAATTAACGAGGCTCGGGTTTTAAAACTAAATAACGAGGCTCGGGTTTTAAAACTAAATAACGAGCCATAGTAGATAGTACTATCACAACGGTTAACTCATTATTTCGATAACGAACCCGAGATTCAAATCGATCTCTTACTAACGATCCCCGACTCTTAACTCCTTCGCTCGATAACGATCCATCGAGACAATGATCGATAACGATGTAACTCATTCAGTAATCGACTAAATAACGAGCCTCGGGTTCTTAAAGTAATTAACGAGGCTAGGGTTTTAAAACTAATTAATGAGCCCCGTGATTCAAATCAACCTCTCGATAACGAACTGATGATCTATAGCAGATAATACTAACAGAATGATCACTAAGGAAAGATATCGGTTTGAAATCGCTTAATCGATTTACGATCTCGGATTGAGATCAATCGATCGTTAACGAACCCGAAATTCAAATCAAGCGCTCGATAATGAATCGCGATCTCGGATTGAGATCAATCGGTCATTAATGGACCCGTGATTCAAATCAATCGCTCTATAAAGAACTGACGATATATAGGATATAGTACTATCAGAATGATCTGTAAGGGAAAGGCCTCGAGTTTGAAATCACTTAATCGATTTCGGATCTCGGGATTGAGATCAATCGGTCCTTAACGAACCCCGTGATTCAAATCAATCGATCGATAACGAACTAACGATATATAGGATATAGTACTATCAGAACGATGTGTAAGGGAAAGACCTCGAGTTTGAAATCGCTTAATCGATTTCGGATCTCGGGATTGAGATCAATCGGTCATTAACGGACCCCGTGATTCAAATCAATCACTCCATAAAGAACTGACGATATATAGGATATAGTACTATCGGAATGATCTATAAGGGAAATGCCTCGAGTTTGAAATCACTTAATCGATTTGGATATCGGGATTGTTCATTAATGAACCTCAAATGTTAACTCATTCGCCGATAACGATCGATCGAGCCATAGTAGATACTCATTCACAATGATCGCTAAAAATACGCGATAACAATCTAACTCATTCGCTTGATAACGAACCTTAGATTCGATTTGAATGTCGGGGTTCATTATCGAGCGGATGACTTAGATCGTTATCGATCATTGTGATAGTACTATCTACTATGGCTCAATCGATTGTTATCGAGCGAATGAGTTAACAATTGTGGTTCGTTTGATCGATTTGAATTTCTTGGTTCTTTATCGAGCGATCAATTTTAATTTAAAGGTTCGTTATCGAGCGAATAAGTTATTCATTATCGTTATCGAAGAAAATATTCTTATAAATACATTATGAACGAAAAATCAAATTTTTATAAAATTTTATCAAAAACGATTTTTTATAAAATTTCATTTAAAGGGACGACAATTTAGTCCCCTTTAAATAAAAATTCAATTTTAACTTAATTTTTATCAAAAAGCGAATTTTTATAAAATTTAATTTAAAAAGACGACACATCGTCGTCCCTTTAAAAAACATTTCATATTTTTATTAAAAAGCTACACAATTTTTAATATTATAACGTGTTAAAAGAAATTTAATTTCATTTAAAGGGCGACAACAACGTCGCCCTTCAAATAGAAAAGTCCACGTGGATTCCATGCTGGCACATGTCGTCCCAAAAAACTGGGTTGTCGTCCCTTTAAATAATTTACCCGCCAAAAAAATGAGCCCAAAAGTAAGCGGGAAAAATCAAATATTTAAAGGGACGACATTGTCGTCCCTTTAAAGTTTTCCCTCCAATAAATTCACTAAATGTTTGACTATTCTCCGTATCAATTTAAAGGGACGACATGTCGTCCCTTTAAATAATGTTTAAAAGGACGACTGTTGTCGTCCCTTTAAACATCGTCCCTTTAAAACTAATTTCTTGTAGTGAGAGATTAACCACCTCACAAATATGAGTGTTGAGCGATTTTATCCCGTGAGGGTCTACTTGTTTGGTTGATCTCATTCTTAGTAGAAGTCTTTGTTCATGTTTAAGTGTGGTATTTTGAAAGAGGTTGACCATGTTTATATTATGCATTTGAACTATTGAAGTATAATCTATCGAGGCTCGTGTACTTTGCATCCTACTTGAGATTGTTCCATGTGTGTTCTAAGTGCTTCGTCTTGAGTTGGTATTTTGACTTGCTTGGGGACAAGCAAGGTTTAAGCTTGGGGGATTTTGATAAGCCCACCATATGTGGTTATTCTTGGATCGTTTTGGCCTGTTTTAATGCCTATTTTATGATTTTCGTATGATAAATTGCTTCTTTTGGACTAGATTACTACTGTGGCTTTGATATCTTGCAGATATGGTGAATCCAAGCATAAAAGGCAATGAAAATGAGCTAAAAAGGATCAAAGTCATGAAGGCATGAAGAATCACACCCAGGTGTGAAAGAATGGACAGAGTGTGAAAAAATGCGGAAACTATTCAGATTTTCTGCTGGCCAACGAAATGTTCTGATTGGTGAATATAATTTCAACGTAATTTTCACTTTGATGGCGCAAATTTGGATGGATTTACACGCATATTTCTAGGGGATTTTATATTAGGAGATAAATTACACAATTTTAATTAAGGAAAATTCCTATTTATCCTAAAATAATTTCCTTAAATTGAGAAAAAAATCAGTGCCTCATTCATCAATATAGTCGTCTATTTCCTCTCTTTATTCATCATCATCTCCCATCCCCAAGAACAATGATTTTTAGGTTTTAAGAATTCAAGAACGAAGTTTTTTCGAGGTTTGATTATTTATGCAACACTTTGACGGTTTCTTTCTCTCTATTTTCTCCCTTTTTATATTTATTTGTTTTTCTTGTCAAAGTATGAATTTTATGATTGAATCTTGGATTATTGATATGGAACGTGAGTACATATCAGTTTCTAGGATTATGAGAAATCCGGATATGAATATATGATGTAAAAACCCAAATTTTCCTTTATTTCATGAATTTGATGCCTATAAATTGATTCTTGTGTGCTATTCTTGTATTGTTGTCGTAATTAATAGCCTGTGAGGGTGAATAATCGCAATTCTACGTAGAGAAATTATTCTATTAATTAGTGACCGAAAAAGTACTACTTAATTGATACTTTAGGAAACAAGATTTGAATCTAGGGTTTTATTGAAATGAAAATTTGGTAAAACCTTTGATGACATGAAATTATGGCTTTTTAATGGATCTAAATTCATTCTTTATCGTTTGAAACCGGGTGTGGTATGAATTTAGGTACGATCAAGAGAATAATTCGATAGAATATTTTTGTGATAATATTTGATAATTGCCTTTATAAGTGTAAATTTCATATCTTGGGGGAAAATATTGTTGGTAAGTCACATAGTAGTTCCGTGGTGACTCCGAAATCCTAGAAATGCTTCTAAATTGAATCTTCACCTGAATCTTGAAGTTCTTGGCTTGTAGTTATATTTTCTTTATTTTCTTAAATTTTAGGATTTTTAGATAAAAACCTACAAACATTTGATTTGTCTAGCTAATATAAATCGAGAATTGTTTGGTGATTGACTACAAGTCTTTGTGGGATCGACATCTAAAGTACTACTCGATAAGCCGTGCGCTTATGTAGCATTTTCGTGATTATATTGAAAATCACACATCATCAATACAAATCAAAACGATCTGAACTATCACCAAATTATAAGAAGGATATTCAAGTTCAAAGAACTAAATTATCATGCCTGGAATTCACAAGGTCTTTGAATTATAAGTTCGATGAAGCTTATGAACTAGGCCTATCTATTACATGATGATACAATGTAGATCAAAAACCTCAAAGACGCCAAGGCACACAAGAAGCCTATGAACTAGGCCTATCTATTGCATTAAGGCACACGATATCGATGTCGATTACACGATGCTCAGGCTCAAAAGGACTCTCTTTTCGGTTTTTTTTTTGCAAGGTCTATGTCCCCAAGTCCTTGATATGAATCGAATGTCTTCTACAGTTCAAGCACTCATATTTACTTCTAGCACCGGAGCATATTTCGATACTACTTTTCTTTAGGATCATTTATTTTAGGCCTCTTCTTGTTCTTGGGTTCAATCACATTAGGCCACTTGTTCTTGGCTTCATAAACAGCTGCATTCTTGGAAATCCTTCGAAAGACGTATCTGATTCGCCTTTTTCAACACATTCATCCAAATAGAAACCTGAATCAGAGCTTTCTTGCTTATTAACCTCTGCTTTACTATCCATTTTATTAGAGTCTGGAGTAACAACTTGAACAAAGATGGGATTTCGAGCGATTTTCGTCTCGATAGAAGATGATTTAGTCTTTAAAACATCAGATTGATTGTCAGAAGATTCTACAACTGAATACACCCCACCCCAGTTATTAGAATCCTTAGATAACATCATCAAACACATAGCCACTTCTTCTTGATCTTGCTCATCAATCTACGAAACCGAAGAGGAAGAACCATTACCTAAACACAAAGGAGATGACTTAAGAAAACCACACACCAGCATATTTGAGAGAGTTAACACATATTCTCCATTCTTCTTCTTCTTCTTTTCCTCCACCTGGAACACCATTTTGATCTGACGAATTACATTTAAGAGGAAAAAGCGCAAAAGAGGTAAAAAGTGATATAGGACGTACCTTAGCTCCTTCAATCCCAAATTGATACAGCCGAATTCTGTTTAACTTCATTTTCAAACATGAATAAATAGAGAAGCAGAGGGCTACTTTAGCTTTTAACTCACTTTCAAACTAGGATACAAATGCCAACAAAACAAATGTCAGAAAATGAGACGAATCAATTCAATAATGCGGCATAGAATCAATCAAATAAACAACGAACTCATCATCCAAATTGAAGATTAAAAGATATGTTTCATGAAACAAATGCAGATTTTCTTGCTCACAAATCGAAATTTGCCTTCTTCATTGCAAATGAAAATGTTGGCGTCGGAGAAATTTGTTTGTGCAGATTTTGAGAGGAGGAATCCGATCGATCGACGACAAGTGCAACGATTTTAGATCGGACAGCAAGTGTGGCGGCTACTTACTCCGTAATTGAAAGAATCGATCTGCCTCCATTGCTTCGATCGGAACCTTTTAGATTTTATTTTGCCGACAAAGAAGAATGAAACTGGATATGATACACGGTAGAAAATAGGAGTATATTCGTTCGGTGGAATTTATTTGTCCTTAATGCAACTAAAAAATTGAAACTGGATTAGCACTTAATTGAGGGAGAAAAAATGGATTATAAACTAATTTTTCCTAATATTAATTTAATCGGCCGACACATGTCGGACACGGCGTCGGAGCGTGTCTTGTGACGGAAACAGTGCACGACGCGCAGATTTGAGTGTCGGTGCATCATATGTTGTGCCACACCGAACAACACAACAATTATTTACACCGTTGATTGTGATCAGTTTATATCATAGTCAATTTAAAGCCATAATTATCAACGATGTAAATAATCGTGGTGGCACAACGGTCGAAACCAGTCTCGAAGTAGCCTATCAATTTGTTTTTCCCTTATAACCCCTCCTCTCTCTCATTCTTTCCTCCCATCTTCTTCTTGCATCTATCTCTCTTTTGGCTTCAACTTTCATCAAAGCCATGGAAGATAAGGTCTCACACCTCACTGTGCTTGCTCTCAATTTACCTTCATGTGCTATCTTAGCAGTAGATTCCCGTGTATGCGGTCACCGGGGGAATGTACTTTCCAACACCTATAATAAACTGATTGAAATGCGTCCCAATGTTTTTCTTGGATGTTTTGGAGACTGTATTGTGATAGATCAAGTTGTGGTAGCTCTTTCAAATCTACCCAATGAAGACAGATCTATGGGTGAGATTGCACTTTTTGTGCAAAACACTGTAAACACTGTCCTAGATAATTCAAGAAATGAAGAAGGAGAAATCAATAGGGAGGCTAGATTTGTTCTGCTTGGCCGTGTGCTTGATGATAGCAGCCGCAGGCATTACTTCTATACAATTTCAAAAGGAGCAGACACGTGGATGTATTTCGCAAGTAGGAAGGTGGAAAAGGTGGTGTGTGCTGAATCTGAATCTGGTGCTATGACCAGGTTCTTGGAAAATAATAACTTAGATGAAAACATGACTGAAGATGAAGCTGTGGATTACGCTTTCAAATGTATGAAATATACTGTTGAACATACTTGGACAGCTGGTGGCAGGATTCAAATGGTGGCCATGAAACCTGGTTCTTCGATTGTTCATACTTGGGTGCAGAATAATCCGAGGTTTTGTACCGATGAATACCTTTATCAAGGTATGTTATTTTCTTTTCTTTTTCTTTTTCTTAAGAAAAAATGTATGTAATTTTCGGTTCCATAAAAACTGGTAAAGTTCTTCCCTAAAAATAAAAGAATGGTCCCTCAAAAAAAATAAAAATAAAAAAAATGGTGAAGTTGCAAACATTGTCTATAAGTTGGTATATATTCCACGCGTTCTGCAATAACTGATAATAACTGATATAGTTGACAAAAACACGTATATTAAAGGTGTGCTTTAATATTTTAATTTAAATGTTAAAATGATTAAAAAAAACCGTATTGTATAGGATAGATGTAGGAAAAATATAATTGTGCTTTGAAAAATGTAATTACCTCAATTAAAATGGAGTTATGATCCGTTATTTTGAAAGTGAGGAAGAATGTATAGAGTTATGATTTGTTAATGTGAATGATGTTAATGTTTTGCAGAACCCCGTATTATTGATGGTAATTAAGATCGAGAGGGTTTCTCGGGCCGGGATGGTAAAAGAGCTTCTACTCAATCTCGGGCCGGGATCGTTTTGGAATTTGTTTTTGCTTCTCAATTGTCCAAACATTTTATGTTTATGTTTGCTGTTTTATTAATATGTAATATTATTATGGGTTCCTTTAAACCTACTCTATTTCCTGTTGTGGTAACATTTATATGTTATTCTACCTTCTAACACTTATCTCTCGCTGTTTGAGTTGATTTTATTTTGAATGATCTTCCCAAAGTATTGATCATTGACGATTTTTTTGAATGGCTTTTAACGGTAATACTAAAATAAAAGCCAAACTGATCTCATATTTCCCTTGCTTCACTTTTTATAAGCTTTAATTAATCATTTGATTGTTTGTTGATATCACCTTTACAAAGTTTTTAAGAGCATTAGATTAGACACCGCCGAGCTTGTTGTTGATCGTTCGTTCTTTTAATAAACAAATAAAAATACGTTTAAAATTGGTTCTTTAAATTCACGAGTTTGTTTCGGCGTTGTTTGTTTAATAAGCGAACAAACAATTAGTCTTCATCTGCGGCTCATTTTAAGAAAATTAATGTTCGATCTCGTGTTCGTTTTTGTTTGATACACATATTTTTACTTCCAGCCCGAGCCGCTTGAGTTTTACTCGTTAAGGAATAAAAAGTCATCTTCAAGTGCATAAACAACAAATTAAAAAATAATATTCAAGCAATATAGTACCAAAAGTATAACATAAATATTCTATCAAATTACTTGTGAGTATTTTTTTACACTAAAACCAAAAGATTTTATAGAAAAACACCGGACTAACACTGGAAAATACAAGAATGGCGGAAAAAACTGCAGTCTGTTTGTCGACATACAACTGGACGAAAAGAACCAAAAGACATTAAGAAAACTAAGAACGAAAAAATAAAGGATTGAGGTAACCCTGGATTGAGGTAACCCTCAATTCCGTCAAAGACAATACAACTCCCAAGAGTGAGCTTTGGCAAAGAACACAAACAAAGAAAGTAACAACTTCACACAGAAAGAGGTCGCCGTTTTGGGCCGACTGACGGAGGTTGGGTTCAATTTAGTTTATTAATTTATTAAAAAACATATATTTTGTATTGTTTCCGTAAGTATTAAGAAAATGATTAGTTGTTATGAATTTTAAACAAAAGGGTCTAAAATATCCATCGACGTATATTATGCAGTGTTTCAAGGTGCCCACTACTCTAGTCAGAGAACTTGAGCAAGTGATTGGGGGCTTCTTTTGGGAGACACAGATAACAAGCGCATAAGATACATTGGAAGAACTAGAAGGCTTGTTGTGCAGTCGAAGAATTTAAGGGGCACAGGATTTGAGACTTAGAATGTTTTAATCTGGCAATCTTGGCAAAGCGGTCCAGAGAATCTGACGAGTCGAGGAGGATAGCACATTTCTTGCGGCTGGGTTGAGGCTAGACCGTCTCTTTTGTGGCGTGATGATTCGGAGGGGACGGGACCTTCTGCTGAATAAGATAAGATGGAGAGTGGGAGATGGAGAGTCGGTGTATGTCTTCCATAATGTGCGGGTCAATAGGCAACGCCGTTTCGTATACCTTTTGCGGAGGGCACGAGCTTACAGCGGACTCTCTTGCGCCGTATATCTTTATACCCGGCATCGAGTATGGGATATCGGCGAGTCTTTGTAATTATTTAGACCTTGGGAAGGCGATGCCATCTTTGGAGACTACTGTGGCCTCCGGGGGCACCGGATCGGCAGATTTTGCCTACGATCGCATGAGAGTATACCTTTATTTGGTCGAGGATATTTTCTAGCCTTATCGCTCTATCAGTCATCTTCTGTGGCAGGACCGTCTACTTCTACAGGGCCGAGCAAGATTTGGAAGAGTTGTTGGCGACTTCCGGTTCGGCCAGCGTATTCGGCATTTTTATGGTGATGCTTTTGATTGTCTTGCTTTTAGTGCAGGCTTGCATAGGCGGAACATGGGGATGATATCATGCGGCATCTTGCGGAGACTCTAGAAATGATGCGGCATGTGATTTTCGAGTGTGAGATGGCGACCCGAGTTTGAGGGCATAGCCATTTAGCGAGACTTTATAGCATCTTCATTTTGCTTTTTTTGCGGCGTTCTTCATGAGGCTGCTTGAAGAACATGCTTCAAGATGCGCCCTGGTTTGTGTGGCTTGTGTGGAGAATTTGGAAGGCGCGTTGCTCAGCACTGTTCGATAAGCAAGCAGTTTATGTCTCTGCGGTATGTACGCGATCCTTGGCAGCTTCGACTGAGATTGTGGAGACCATGGATAGCTATCGGATCCAAGCTTCGGCGCACCATTTTCCAGATAAATGGACAAAGCCATTGACGGGAATAGTTAAGATCAATGTGGATGCATCAGTTACAGAGACAAGTGCAGGTATTGGGGTGATTTTCCGCGACTCAAATAACTAGTGCTTCATTCCTTTGCGTATCATTTTAATCTAGGCAACTCAGTAGAATACATGGAGCTTAAGTCTATTTCTCTGGCCTTGGGGAGGAGGCGGAGCCTCTAGGGATTCAGAGGCTAGAGGTGGAGAGTGATTGTTTGACATGTATTTTGTACCTTCGGAGGCCGAGGAGAGGATCTTACTGACTCAAAATTTGTTTTGTTTAATTGCTTAGCTCTTACGCCTAGTTTTTCGTCTCTTTTTTTTCATTTATCAGGTGAGTGGGGAATGTGCCGGTATGACTTCCACAGCTAGAAATGGTTTATCTGTTTTCGCCCGGACACTTTGGGGATCCACACCCGCGAGTTACGTTTTGGCCGCTTGTTTTACGGATTAATAAAATTCTTGTGTTCCTAAAAACAAACAATATCCATCGACTAATATTAATTTTATTCCCTTCAAAAAAATTAATTTATAAGTGTAAAATAATAAAAAGTGATAAAATGATTTTATAATTTAATTTAGAATAGTGGAGTAATGTAAAATGGAGAATTATGGATAAAGACAGTTTTTAGAATATTTCTGAGTAACAGGACAACACACTTTTTAAATAGAGAGAATGACAACTTTTATATTTTTTATAGCTTGAATGACGAAACCCAAAAAAAAAAATTAAAAAAAAAAAAACAAAATCTGCGCCTGGGACCTGGGACTTTTCCTGGGAATCATTTTTTTTTTTCTTTTTATCTCTTTCCTCTCCAATTTTAGCTGGTATATTTTGATATATATATTCAAACGCGATAAAAGTTTACCTGAATTTTTTATTTTTTGATGCTCTTCGTTTTAAGACTTGGTTCGATAAAATTAATCATTTTTTGTGAGATTCATTGTCGAAATTTACTCGGTGAATATCCCAGTGAATCTCAAAAATCAGTGAATATCGACAGTGAATTTCGAACAATAGTGAATTTCAACAGTGGATTTTATGAAATCACGTCGGAATATGTTGAATGTGGTCTCAAAATAAAGAGAATGAAAAAAATAAAAAATTTGGTGAAAGAATTTTCAAATTTAGAGTTCTAGATTGGGAGATATGAGTGTTTAAAAAAAATAGATAAGAGAGAAACTGTGTTGGTTTTTTTTTTTAGGAAAAAATTGCTCCTGAATATAAATAAAAAAAAAAGTTTTGTCATTTAAGCAAAAATTTCAAAAATTTGTACTTCTTAATTGATGAAATGTTTTTGTCCTTCTCCCTCATTCCCCCGTATAAAAATTACACCAAAGCATTGTAGATAGACAGTTTAATTGGGTAAAATTTTAATTAAAACACTTAAAAAAACTAGAAAAGACGATGACTTTTAAGGTTTATTTTTCACGTGCAAGTTATTTTCTTTTAACGAAAGATGACGAAAGTTGTAGACTTTGTTGAATTTGCATATGTTGTTTTATGATTTCAGTTTTCTTTTTAGTCTCGGGCGCCATGATCACATTATTTTCTTTTTCCTCGTAATTAAAGATAATGGATTTTGCTTTATGATTTCATTAATGGATTTCTCTGATTCTCTTTGTTATATAGTTATTATGTGTTAAAACAAAGACTTTGTTAAAGTTGGTGATTTTGTTGTGTGATTTCTTGTCTTGACAATCACATAAGGTGGTTCTTCCATCTCTACAGTAGAGAGGACTATCACATTCATTTGCAAAAAAGCAGCGAGAAACTCCAAATCAAGAAGTGGAATGCTCTTGGATAAGCTGTCTCCCAATTTGGATTAGGCGGATTCATTGGACTTTTTTTTGCACATAGACATATTATATTATTATGCTCGGTGTAGAAGCAGGCATCAGATTTTCTCTAAAACTACGTTTCTCCCATGATGGGTTCAAGTTTGGTGGGCATGATTACATGAGAGAATCTGAAAGATACAATGAGGATGACTATATCATCTTCCATAAATTAAGTCGTTTAGTGTAACAAATATCTATTTCGACTGCCTGTTGGTCATTCTTTGGAAATCAATGTGATATAACATTCAACCCAATGGAATAATAACTATATCTATTACAATCGTGATGCCTTACAAAATTAACATCAACACATGTTGAAGTAGAGATTTATTCAATTAGGAACAAGCGCACGAGTCGGACATCTATTCATACGTGTCGGGGTTACATGCATTCGAGCAATTCCTACCGGAACTGGGTTTGTCCTCTCGGTAGGCATCCTGCTAGTCCCTAGCACCGGAGGCTCACGCGAGAAGAAATCCTCGAGGGTCTTGGGTCGGCCCCGCCTAGCTCCCGTACTCTGTGTTTCTCCTCGTTTCCTCACTCCCAGGCTCGAGGCGGATTGAGGGAATGTTTAGTTTAATCCATTCGGGAAGAATCCAATCATCCTCGATCGAGCAGGGAAAGCGCGTCCTTCATATATACGTTGGAAACATGCGACTTTGTAGTAATGAGAACAATAAGTGTACGGACTCTCGCGGTGACTTATAGCACAAGCGCGTGTATGCATAAGGTGGCGAAGTCCCTAAAAGCGCGCGCAATAACATGTCTTCGTAAGCATATTTATTTTTTCTCACTAGTATCGATGTCCCCAACTTTGGCTGGTCGGTCGATCTGAGCATTGTGAAACTCCTTACAGCACGCGAAACACCATTCAAGAACTCTTGAGGTTGAGGGCTAACACGGAGGCGACACGAGTCCGCAAGTTCTCTCCTCGACAATGCCAGCGTTTGCAACACTCCTAATGTGGTCAAAGAGATTCACGATACTCATATTACGCGCATCCACGATAGCGTTGTTAAAGCTTTCGGCATGGTTGCTTGTCATTATTGCGTAACGTGTACTCGGAAATTGTGATCGTGCCCATTTGTCGATTCCAATCTCCTTTAGGTAACGGTTTGGTTTGGTTGGGTCTCTATCCATCTCTATTATCTTACGAAATAATATTTTGAATCGTGTTCACGAAAATGCATAAGCGGCTTCCCAGAAAGTGTACGGACAATATCCCGTGCTCCCGAATTTTTTATTGAGGTTCATAACGATGTGGTGGTAGCAGTAACCATGGTAAGCGTCTGAAATACATTTCTAACGGCTCCAATGATGCCTGGCCCTCATGCGATATGAAAACCAAGTCACGGCGTTCCCGATTATCGACTTGGCGTTTTCCATGAAATCGCCCACGCATCAAGGCTCTCTCCGTCGGTCACGGCAAAAGCTAACGGAAAGATATGGTCGCCAGCGTCTACACCAGCGCTACTAACAATGTCCCTCGCATTTTGTTTTCAGATGTGTACCGTCCACAACTAAGATAGGCCGACAATACTTAAACCCCTCGATACTAGAACCCAAAGCCATGAAACAATACTTGAACCTGCCAAGCGCATCAGGAATAATGTCTGTGATGGTTCCAAAATTTTCTACATTCAACATGTAAAAGTAGGCGTGTAATTTAGAATACGACATTTCCATGTTTTCGCCCGATCAATTCAAGGCTTTACATCACATTGATTGGCACTTTGATAATTAAGGTCTATGTTGAATGCTTTTTGACCTCGACTTGTAAAGCGTTTGTCGTGAAACATTTGCCGAGTTTTATGAGGCTATCCTTACGAAAGCGACCTATAGGTCGGGCTTGGCTTGTCTATGATTGTCGGTCAATTGCTCCAATCCACAAGTGTGGGTTTCATTGTCTGTGGTTATCTCAAAGTTCATGCAAGCGTTGTCCGTCCCTTGCGTCCACATCCGAATCAACAACCTTCCTACCGACAACCTTCCATTCGCATCGTTCTGAAGTATAACATCATAATTTTAACTTTTCCTTGTCAGACCTAACGAGTTTCCACATGTAGTCATGTTTCAATGCGTGGTAACTCATTTTATCCTTCATATCCTCCTTGTCTCTAAACTTTTTACCAATAAACAATACATCTGGATCATCGGTCGAAAACGTCCCAGCACGTGGACATGGAGGAATTTGGGACGGGTCCATTCCAGACCCGAAATGAACACCTCTATTGCGATTAATTCTTGCCATACTAATTGTGTGACCAGTGTCAGAGTTCTGTTGCAAAGGTGCTGTCAAATAACTAATGAAAGATCCGCCCGATATTGAGGCCCGTTTGCATCGGTGCTTGCATCATTTGTTTGCATAAAGCTGGCGGCTTGTTCCATCTATGTGGAGATTATGATTAGTCGACCAAAATTATCCCAACATGTACAAGCTTGGTCATTGGTTCACGCCTCCTACCACTAGTTTCTTTGCCTATACGATTGTGTGGGTCGTCTTATCTAAATTCTGCGAGATGTTCCAACCATTCATAGATGCACACATTCTAGCCATAGGTTGTTCCTTTGTAAGGTATGTGCAATGGATGACTAATCATATTTGCAATAAATCCCCAATCGTAGCCACGTTCACTTGACAAGTCAATTACTTGATCACGAAAGTTGTATTTGGTTGGATGACAATTTCATGAGAAATTTGAGACTTGTGGAGTACGTACAACATGCTCACGAATTCGATTATAATAAAGTTAGGGTGTAAAATCCTCAATCCTCTATCATTTTCTTCAACTATCGGTTGTTCATTTAAGTCAAATTCGTTGTCGTATATGTCTTCCGAGTCATCATCAGCAATAATCGGTTCAGCATTAACACAAGTTTGACTTCTAGTCTAAGCAGATCATCAATGTACCTTAGCCATGTCTCATCATCCAAAACATCAATCGGCTCCTCGTATTTTGCGTACAAAAGTTTCATGACCAATGTATTTTTCGATACATCAATTCCTACTTTCCCACACACTTTCTGCTTCACTTCATCCAATGTCATATCGGTTTTACACGAATCAAATAAAATTTTCCTTTCTATAAGACCATCACTGTCGCATCTTCGTTGTATATCCACTCTCCACCAAATTCAAACTTAACGGACACAATGTTGTTATCTGTGAAAGAATTATAAATTTACATCGATTATCTGATGGAGATATGAATATAAAATAATATATAAACAATGAATATATAAAATGTTTGTATATATGTCATCATATTGTCGAGTGTGATACACATATATATGTAATAAGTGTGTGTGTGAGTGTGAGTGTTTTGCGATGTTAAATTATGATATTTTGTGTAAGTATATGTCAAAAAAAGAATGACACAATTATCAATAAATTAAGATACTTATACTCACACACACACATATAAATATATATATTTATATATTTACACACACACACACACACACATACACACACACACACATATATATATATATATATATATATATATATATATATATATATATATATATAAACACACACACACACACATATAAATAAATAAATAAAGATATATATATAAGCGAAATTTCTTATCATCTTTTTTTTTTGGTTTTGAACATCGTTGTTTTGTGTTGTGTTATGTTTGTAACGTTAGAGGGGTAAGAGAAGAAGAGAGTAGTGTTTTTACCAACGTCACAGAGTACTTGATGATGACGAGGAGAGCGGATGCCAGGCAGAATTGGCGAGCGTAACTTATATTTTCAATCTAAGGGATGCCTCACTTCCGGCTGAGGATTTACAAAGTTGCTGGAGACAGGAAAAGATGCTCTGTTTGAGCAGACCTAATGAAATTTTCTACGAACTACCTACCAGAGAGCCCGATACAAAGCTGGAGATTAGGCATGACACGGCGGATCGGAAGGAATCGAAAACACCCTAGTGAAAGCATGCAATTCTAAGAACCTCATAAAGCCGAGGCGTACCATGGAATTCGATTCGAAATATTCGTTTTGTATTTTCAAGCGACATTAATTTGTCGTTTGTTTCAATTTTAAATCACATTCTTGTTACCAATAATTTCAAGGGATGTTCTCATACTATCACAAAATCGTAATTCAAAAACCATATATTTGAATTGAATTTTCATCTTCCACTACAACAACAACATAATCAACTTTGTACCAAACCAATAAAACACATTCGGTAAACAAGTTTCATTATTACTACAAGCGATCACATTGACATCAACCAAAATATATTTGTATCGTTATCCAAATATTTCATCAAAATATATCAATCAAAATAAAATGTATCATTCACTACTCTAATTATCCAATGAATGTCAATTTCATTATCGAAATATGTAATCAAAATTAATCATTTCTCTACCCTGAAAATGCACATACTACACTATGCTAAAAATCGAAAATTTATAACATTAACAGTATTAATAAAATTCGAAAATTCATAACATTAATAAAAATAAAAAATGTATAACATTAATAAAAATCGAAACATTAACAATCGAAAATGCACATACTACACTACGTTGAAAATCGAAAATTTATAACATTAATAAAAATCGAAAATTCATAACATTAATAAAAATAAAAAATGTATAACATTAATAAAAATCGAAACATTAACAATCGAAAATGCACATACTACACTACGCTGAAAATCGAAAATTTATAACATTAATAAAAATCGAAAATTCATGTGAACAAATAACAATAAAAACAAACACAATAAATAAATTTATTACTAAATGCTTACCCATTTTGTTTAAAACTCCGGTGAAATAAAACAACACAGCTCAAATAGACAAATATGATTTTTTTTTTTTTTTTTTTTGGGTATCAATGGTGAATTTTTGGTGTAGCAATGGTGATTTTTTTTGGAAGCAATGGTGAATTTTTGTGTGATGAAAGCAGTTAAGACAAAGTAGGTGAAGAGAGTAAATAAGGCATTGATAAGGGTTTCAAAATGGATGAAAACCGTCCAAAAAGGGATGAATCCGTCCAAATTTGGACGGTGCGTATTCTGTTTGGATGGAGAGACTAGGTTATACCGTCCAAATTGGGACGGTTTTAGACCTTTGGACAAAATGGAAGGAAACCGTCCAAATGTTGGACGCTCCGTCCAAAAATGGACGGTATTCGCCCCAAAATGGACGGAGCATCCAACATTCGGACGGTTTTCGTCCATTCAATTTATTTGGACGAAATGCATCTAAATTTGGAGGTTTTATTGTATTTGGGACGATTTCATCCAAATTTGACGGTGAACACGAAAAATAATATCGAATCTGTCCAAGCTAAAAAAAAAAATCGAGAGTTAAAAAGGCGCGATTTTCCAATTTCTCCTTATTTGGAAGATAAATGTATCTGCAGCATTTTAAGAAGTTATTGGATAGTGAGAAAATTTATACCGAAATGACTCGTGAGTTTAACGAAACCACACAATTTACTTTCAAAATGTAAACTATGTGACTCTGATCATCATTCAGAGCTCTTCGGTGTGTGGAGAGAACACCCGATAAGTTCCCCAGCTTTTGTTGTACACAATTTTGGCATTTGTGCCATTTAATCCAAACAAAGGATGAAAAGGACGGACGATGAGCCATGTGAGTGATGCACTGTTGAACCTATTTAAGGAAACAATCAGCTTTTTTTCTCCTTGGATTCCTGAAAAAAAATAATCCTTGAGATGTAGCCGATCTTTTGCCCGTACGAACACGCAAAAGAAATACCCCATTTCAAATGTTTATCGTTTTTATTTTTATTTTTACTTTTGTGTGTGTGTGAACAGTGAACCTATTAGGAATGTGTAAAATATATTTGCAGACAAATATGTATAAGGACTATCTTTTGTGACTTCATAAAATGCAGGGTTTCCATAGGTTTTTCTATTGATGTAATTTTGAGTTAGTGCGGGGGATTTTATCCGGAAATAAAGAATTACGGGAAGACTAGATAATCCTTATAGAACAATTTTATCCATTTATACACGTGTTGGTTATCCAACGATCTGTTTTAATAGGAAGTCTATGTATTATAATTACTCCATTTTTAAAGTGTCTATGTAATGACCTTGAATTTTAATTAGCAACATTTTTGTCTTTTTGATGATTATCCATACCGTTATCTCGTGATGCCGGACGCACGATCTTAGGTAGTGAGACAATAACACGACAAGTGAAAATTTTAAAAGAGAATAAATAATACACATAATATATGTACTAGTGTTTCTTTGGCTCAAGAGGTTGCCCCATTTGTTGTATGTCACGTCCATCTTTTTGCCTCATGAGGTGTGCTCAAGCCGTGTGCCTATGAAAAGAATCGAAAACACTAAATTGTTAGAGATGATATATGATTGGTGCCACTTGTCATTGTATAGGGGTGCCACTTGTCATTGTATAGGCTCGTGGTGACTATGAGCAGGCGTTACATGAAGTCGTTGGATGCAATACCAACTGCGAGAATTTTTGAAAACTCAGAAGAGTTGTTCAATGATCACTCGGCTTCGTGCTCGAGAACATGAATGCTCTCACTAAAACCACCAAAGGATCGAAGACTATGGCTGATTACCTTGCCCAAATGAAGACATTTGCAGACAATCTTGCGGCAGCTGGGTACCCGGTTTCCAAATCTGAGCTCATTTTTTAAGGGGATTATATTGAGATTATGAGGTGCTATTGTCAACATCGCTACCGGGTTGGATCTACAACATGGCGGGGAAGTCAATCCCGAGTTGATCACTCATGAAAGATTTCTAGCAAGATTCAATCATGTTTAAGCCTTAGATCCTGCTTCACCAAGTGCTCATATTGCTACCAAAATATTTCAGAGGTTTGATATTAAGTCCCCCATTCAAAACTATAACTTAGTACCCGCTAGAGGCAGACGACAGTCTAGGGGTTGCAAGTCTAAAGGAAGAGGAGGTGAAGGATCCAACAGTAGTGGAAGAGTTTCCTGTCAATTGTGTGGAAAGAATGGACACACTGCTAACATCTGCTGGCATAGGTTTGAAGATGGCTTTAACAACATTAAGAATCAAGGAAATCAAGGGCAAGCAAACCAAAAGCCTAGACTTACATGGCCACTCCTCAGTTTGTCTCTGATCAGGCCTGGTACATAGGTAATGCTGCCTCTCCTCAGTTTGTCTCTGATCAGGCCTGGTACATAGGTAATGCTGCCTCCAACCATGTTACCTCAGGCCTCAATAATTTGCATCCGAGCTCAGGTTATGCTGGGAATGATAAATTAACTGTTGGTAGTGGTGAACAACTAAAAATAGCACATGTTGGCACATGCACCCTATGAACACCTACTTCTGATATTCAATTGACTGGCCTACTCCATGTTCCACGTATCACTAAGAATCTCCTGAGTATTTCTAGACTTACTAATGATAATCCTATTTATGTTGAATTTTACTCCTCTCATTGTTTTGTCAAGGATCAGACTACAGGGAAGACACTGCTAGTAGGGGAACTTGATGCTAACCTATACAAGGTGTCAGCTGATGTTGGAAAAACCTCCCTTCACTCCAAACAATCTATAGCTCCTCAGTCTTGTAATTTAAAATGTGTATTAATCCTTTTTGTTATGAAATTTTATAACACATTTTTTTACAAGAATCTCCCGGCTGTATTGTTCGAATCAAGATTTTTCTCTCTTTTATTTTTTACGAGAACCGCAACAGAAACAAAAGACAACGGTGAAAAATGAAATGAACCCTGAAAAAAGTTGATAACTTTTTTTTAATGAAAACATATATTTTTTTCCTTAATTTTACTTCACACGTGCGTTATGCTTTAGGGTCCATGGCTAAAAGCAGTACGATATTTAACGAAACAACTATGATAGAAAAGGCTATATTACCAGATTTTGTTTTTTTATAAAAGGTAAAATGTTGTAAATAATGATTTTAATCTAAAATGATTGAGAATAATGAAAATATAATGTAGCATGTAAAAAATGTAATAAACGTGTAGTGATGATCTTACCAATAATTTAAGTTTTAAAATATATCGCTATTATGACTCAATGGCCTTTTATAAATGATATCAGAATCAATACAAGCAAATAAAAAAACATCAATTGAAACTTATGAGAAGCGCTAAAATCATTTGAAGAAACCCATTTAATTAATCATTCTTTTCTCTTCATCTTCTTCCATACTCTTTCACCTTCATCAACTATCATCAAAGTCATTATGGAATATCAAATCTCACGCTCCACTCTCGTTGCTCTAAATCTACCTCAATGTGCTATCTTAGCTATAGATTCCCGGGTATGCGACAACGAAGGGAATGTAGGATCTAACACCTATAACAAGATTATACAGCTCCGTCCCTGCGTTTTCTAGCTTGTTATGGAGTTTGTAGCTTCATTGATCAACTTAAAGATGCTCTTCTTGCAAATTTACCAAATCACAACAATATTCGGCTTATAGGTGAGATTGCAGAATTTGTGCAAAACACAGTAAACACGGTCTTGGACAATTTAAGAGATGAAAACAGAGAAATCATTGCTATGGCTAGATCTCCTAGATTTGCTAGATTTGTTTTGGTTGGTCGTTGTGCCTTTGATAGCAGGCATTATTTCTATATGATATCAAAGGGAGAGGGGGAAAACTCATGGATGTATTTTGCTAAAAGACTATCGGGAAAAGATAAGGTGGTTTGTTGTGGAGCTAGTACTGTGGGTCGTTTCTTAGAAGCTAACAAGTTGGATGAAAACATGAGTGAAGAACAAGTTGTGGACTACGCCTTCAGATCTGTGAGATATTCGGTTTCGGAGGAAGAAGCTTGGTTTAGTGGAGGAAAGATTCAAGTGGTGGTTATGAAATCAGATTCTTCCATTGTTCATGCTTGGGAGCAGAATGATCCCACAGATCCTCAGAATGAATACCATTATCAAGGTATGTTTTTAAATTTCTGTTCATGGGTTGATAAATTAATGTTTTTCAGTTTCAATTAAATTTGGTAAGCTTGTATTATTAATGTTTTCGTTGCTGTGATATGTTATTGTTTTGCAGGAGCCCGTATAAACCATGGTCTTTAAGAGACGGTTTCAGTTTCGCCGGATGGAAAACAGCTTCTTCTTACTTAATTTGTTGGAGTTTTAGAATTGATTTGGAATTGTTTTGGTTGAGAATTGTCCATTTGGAACATTTTATGTTTTGTATTAGTATTGTTTAATATTATGGGTTATTATCTTTCGTTTTCCTCTTGCTTCCCTTTATGGGTTATTATCTTTCGTTTAATATTATGGGTTATTATCTAGATTTTCATTGTAAAGTCTCTTTTTTTAAAGCTTTAATCATTTGCTTGTTGTTCTCACTTTTCCTAAGTTTTTTTTTTAAGCTTTAATCATTAGACACCTGTATTTAACTTGTGGGAAAAATTGTAAGAATTGGTATTATGACTTTGGGGTAGTACTCAATGACAAATTGCTTTCGGAAACTCGGTAAAAAATTATTTTTTTCCTTCTGATCTATGGATTCCTTCAAACAATAATTTTCGGCCTCCTTGGATTTTAGTGAACCTATTGTTAGAGATCTATTTTCTCTGCGTAAGTAGTAGATCATAATGTTTTTATCACTATTCCCCGCGCTTAAATGAAGATAGATTGGTTTGACACTTCTCGCACAAAAATGTAAAGTTGGGTTATCGTCTTTGAAAGGACTTAGGGTATTCACGCTAGATGCACTATTTTTTATCTCTAAAATAATATAAAATAAAAAAAATCTGCACATCAGCATCCATGTTTTTATCCTATAAAATTTCAAATATTATTAAATAATATATATTCTATTTCATGGCCTATTTATCTGGCATTAAATATTTATTATTTCATTTAAATAACAACATCTCTATCATTATCTCTATAATTTTTATAATTAAATGTGTTTAGGATATAGTTCATCCTCAAATGTAGAGGACGCACTATTCATAGAACTCTAGGGATAGAAATGTGATAGCTACTTTGGGTAAATTCTATTTTTATCTTCATTTTAGGGATAGAAAGATCGCATGTAGAACCTACACAATGCCTTACATGAGATATCAAACTCGATTCAGCCCCTATCCTCCAATGGGCCGAACATACTCTGGAGTAATATTTGGAAGCTGAAAGTCCAGCCCTTGGTCCATCAGTTTAAGAGCAACTATATATTGTTTAGCGATGGGAGAAAATCTTTCAGAGCGTGGAATCCCAAATGACAAGTGCTTACTTTGTGGAGATGGCATGGAGTCGCTTCATCATTTTTGTCTTGATTGCCTAAATAGTAGTTGATGATAAACTTTTGAATCACTCGATTTCGAAGTCGTGTTAATTAGAAATTAATGTCTGAAAGTAGAGGAAAATGTGTTTGAGGGTGATATTAAAAAAGAATGTTAAATTCCTATTAAAAGGATTGTTAAATTCCTTATCCCATATTGGAAAAGTGTTGGTCACTTGGCTCTACATTTCAGATGTAAGATTCCACTTAGAGAATTTTGTGGAGGGGGGATGATCAAAGTCCGGCACAGGCTTTAGGGTTTGGGCTTTGGGCATGGGCATGAGCTCGGCCCGGTATATATCTTTTGTACCAACTCAACATTTAATTACAGGAAATTATTTACGCGCATCAGTTAAATTCAAATTGAATCGTTCATCATTCGATTTAGAACGAATCAAGCAATCAAACATGAAACAAAAGCGCTACTTATACATTCGGTGAACATACAACTAGAATAAAACTTGAATAAAACTAGAATGAAGCCTGAACTGTGCCTATATATATATCCTACAACACCGAATGAAAAGAACACATAAATTCATTCATTCCAATAGAAAAACTCTGTATAAATTTCTTTGCTTTCATACAGTGAGATAACAATATCGGTTCGAACGTCCTCTTCTCATTGAAATACTGCATCAAAATAGGCACTCTCATCAATTAACGATAACAAACAATATCTATGTTAATAAAACAAAATTCAATATAAATCAACTTACTAAACAATAATTAGATGTAAATAACATAATGCTTACCCGAATCGAACGTAGTCTCCATATAAGGATCGTCCACCAAAAAATCGATGAAATCCTGGCCCCCCTCCTCGACTCCCTCATGCTGAACTCCCTCCAACTGCACTCCCTCTTGCCCGGGTTGGGAAACTCCTTCAAGAATGTTATCAAACCCGAACATCATCAGGTTGTCAGTCGGGGTAGGCGATGGATGAGTATGTTGATCTTGACAGTGCGGTGATGAGTATCTTGACCAGGTGGAGAGGCGATCGGTATCTTGATCAGTATGATGACCATGTGTAGACCGATCAGGGGCAGAATGAGAAGATGTGGCCCGGTCAATATCATGTGGAGGAGGTGGAGGAGATGGAGGCCGATGAGGGGTAGACTGAAAAGATATGGCCCGGTCAGTATCATGTGGAGGAGGTGGAGGAGATGAAGGCCGATGAGGGGTAGGCGAAAGATGTGACCTGGTTAGTATCATAATACATAGAACTAAATTTATCGCATAAAAAAATTGACAATGAAATAATTTTTTACCTGATCTCTGGATGACAGCGTTTGCATCAACCCCTTAAGTTCAAGAAGTATCTCCCCATGCTCATTCTGACGCTGAACTACCTCTCGAAGTGCTTGCCGGTTCTCGTCGGGGGTGCCGGCGATTTTCCTCCCGAATCTCATTCAGGCCATTATCTATCCTTCTCTTCACAAATATCTACAGACTAACAGCTTCATCTTCTTCATCAGATTCATCTTCTTCCGCCTATAGCATTTCAGTGTAGGAACTGTGCGGCACACGTCATGAATGAGGAGGTAAAGGTGACTCATATGGAGATGAATGTGAAGTAAGGTCGACTTGTTGTGTAGTAGGCGTGGGCTGGCTGTGTGTAGTGGATGTACGTCTATGAGGTGGCCATGCAATTGGTGAAGCCCGAGGGATCACATATGGTGGCTCAGTAATCTCCGCATCAGGGATGCCCCAGGCTATCATCAACTCTCTATCAACTTCCCTTGCATCCAGATATCCTATAACATGGCTCTGCAAACAATGTATATTTCATTAGAATTAACAATAACCAAATGTTTAACCATACCGGATATAATTAAAAGGAAATGTTTATTAAGCTTATTGCCTTCTTTGCCTTCGGCAAAAACATCTTCCACTGCGGAGGGGGATTCTTGCAACTCCATCTCATCATCCGAGGAACCGTGATCGGGAGTTACGAGGTGGCAAATAATGATCGAACACCAATATCGGGGAGGGTCTCGTAAGTCCAAAACTGTAAGGTATGTATAACCCCTTGTACCATCACCCTGCCTTCTATGCATTCCTTGTAGGTATTCATCATGTGGCAAATCTTATTATAGGTGTGATCCCACAACCAAGTACCCCAAGGAAAGTCATTTAGGCCTTCTACATTCTCGACCAAATAGAAGGTCTCACAAGGTACGCCACTAGTCTCATCATGACCCATCATAATGCCGTGAATAAGGTAGACTAAACCTACACGGTAGAGAAATTCAAGACGCTCAGCCTGATCCAATAACCATCTCTCAATATCCGGTATGGTCATCGGTCGGATGTGAAGCTCATGGATATGGCCGTGTGTCCCCTCACCAAAACACCTAGAATAAAGTTCGGGAGGTTCCGGGAGATCCCCAAACCTAAAACCGGTAAACATGCAAAACTCCCGCCTACCGAACTTCGCGCTCGTCTCACCAAATCTAAAATGAAGCTCATCAGGCACATTCGGATAAACGGCACTGATACATACACATTTCAAAACATTGGAGGAAAACTACAACTCCCCGTACATTTCAATGAATTGTCGAAAAACCCCACCTCTCAATGTTTCCTCAAATCTGATCCTTCTCATGTGAATTTCAAGAAGATCCCGGAGCTTGGCCTTTTGCCCTCTAAAAGTCCATGTCAAATTTTCCCTTTGTTTGTAGACATCAGAACCATGTGGGCCAATCAACTGTTAACAAACAAATGGAATGGATTATTATAAAAATCAACAATGCAAATGAAAAATAAACCCTAAACCATGACTAGGTCTAATTTTGTAGCCACAAATTTAATGTTTTTATCAAATTAAAATAAAAAATAACCTAAACTGGAAATCTGCATACAAAACTGGAGAAAAAACAATTTTTTTTTGCAGTTTTCTACGTCTAAACGTAGGGTCTCTACGTCCAAACGTAGAAACCTTACTTCCAAACGTAGAGAAATACAGGTCTCTACGTACAAACGTAGAGAAATTCAGGTCTTCAAAAAAACCCGTTCTTCAACCCAGAAAACGAAAAATCAGTCTAAACCCCAACAATATCAGGCTACACAATAATAGGCCAACAAAACTAAACCACTACAAACCACTAAAAATGGGGAAATACATATCAGATAATGGGAAAATAAAATTAGCCTGAAGAACTACACAATATAACTATAAAACGTTGTAAATAGAGATAATGGGAAATACATACACTTTCTGTAATGCGTTGATCCATTGTACTTGAGAGATTGGGGCAAATCCAAGCTTTTCTTGAAAAATCTCCGTCCAGACGTAAGGAACTGCCTGAAAACGTAGGGATATGAATGTTTGAAAGGGGATAGAAGAGAGAGACAGTGTAATTCAAAACTTTATAGATTCCCTACGTTTAAACGTAAGGAATCTATGTTGAGTGCTTTTTTTTTTTGTAGCAGATGGCATTTGAATTTCCTTAAGTTTAAACGTAAGGATACTTTCGTTCAAGGATACTTACGTTTGAACGTAAGGATCCTTACGTTTACCAGATTTTCCATATCAGAAAAGGCATGACTTGATTTGCAAGTGTCAGGTCTGACACAACATGAATTTTCAATTTCTGCCATTTTGGAAAAATAGTGCTACTCCAATGGTGGCACTTTTTCCCTCATTTCACCATTCCCCTTTCTTTTAACACCAAATATGGTGTCGGGTCGACCCGACACCATTTACCATTTCAGTCACATCAATCTTTTTCTTTTCTTTTTATACTAATTCAATCCTTTAATATAGAATATTCTTGAAATATTCTTTTTGGTGTAAGATTTGGTTTAAACGGTTGGAAAAGAATGGTGTAATTTTACACAATCTTGGTGTTTTAGTGTTAAAAAAGGAAACCCTTGGAGATGCCCTTATGCCAGAACCTGCTATGTTGAAGATTCCACCAATGAATACGATGGTCCGAAATTTGCCCAGCTGATGCTTTTGGATGCCTCTTTTATAAACAATTTTATTGTGTTACATCTAGATGCTGAAATACTTAATATCACCGGAATAATCCGGGTGAATTTGGTTTATATTGTGTTGTGGCGTGATTTGCTCTTGCTCTTGAAAATCAAATCTCATTTCCTTTTTTTTTTCGAAGAGTAAATCTCATTTTCTATTCTAAAGGAATTCCCGTAGATAAAAACGCAACCCCGTACAGAAATTGTTAAACAAAAATGATTCGGGAAACACTTGATGTATTGTATTATCACCACACATATATTTATAGTTACAATGTCTAATCCACATATTGACAATAATACCCTTACTACAATATACACTATTACAATAACACCATTAACACTCCCCTAAGGTGGAGCACGAAGATCACGAATGCCCAATGCGTAGAATAGAAACTAAAGCTGCGGCGACCAATGGCTTTGGTCAAAATATCCGCCAACCGATACAGTAGTAGGAACATGGGAAGGACAATCGTCCTGAGACAACACCATATAACGAACAAAATGACAATCAAATTCGATATGTTTAAATACGGTCGTGAAACACCGGATTACGAAGCGATATGAAGTGCAGGCCCGACTATCACGCAGAACAACCACATCGGCTATGAATGAGAACACCGAGAGAAGACAATAAGGCCCGCGACCATTTCAACTCACATGTGGCAACAACCATGGCACAATACTCGGCCGGAGAGGAACGAGACCACGATGATTGTTTTTTCGTCTTCCAAAAAACAAGAGAAACGACCAAGAAAAACCAAGTAATCGAGTCAACGGCGGCGAGTCAGCGGACATGCCGCCCAATCACTATCACAAAATTCCGTGAGGGACAAATCATTCCCAAAACTAAAAGAATACCTTGACATGGACTACCTTATAAAATAATAAAGAACACGTAAAGCAGCATTCCAGTGAGCAGCCTAGGGATCGCTCAAAAGCGAGCAAGGGTGTGAACGGTACTCAGCTCCGGACGCATGACGGATAAGTAAACCAGACGTCCCACAAGACGCCGATACTGATCAGGCCGAGAAAATGGCTCCCCCTGGACTAACGCCAAGCAATGATTTTGTTCCATAGGGGTATCAATAGGGCGACAACCCAACATACCAGTCTCAGACAAAATATCCAGGGCATATTTCCGTTGAGAGAGAAAAATGCCATCCGGACCACGCGCCACCTCAACACCAAGAAAATACTTTAACGGGCCCAAGTCTTTCATATTAAAACAAGAACTCAAATAACGTTTGAAGTGAAGGACCGCTTCATCACGAAGAACGACAAGTATCAAATCGTCCACATACACAAGAACATGGAGAGACAAGCCATTCCGAACATAACTAAACAAAGAATAATCAGCATAAGACTGCCTTAAACCATAATCCTACAAAGCAGTGGACAATTTTCCAAACCATTAGCGGAGAGCCTATTTCAACCCATACGAGGACTTACGAATGGCAGTCGACCTTCCCGGAGCAAAGACTATGATAACCCGGAGGAAGTTGCATATAAACCTCATCATCTAAATCACCATGCAATAATGCATTATGAACATCCATCGATGTAGCTCCCGATTAAAGCCACCGCAGCGGAAAGGAAAACACGAGCAGTCTCCATTTTCGCGGCAGAGCAAAAGTCTCATTATACTCAACCCCAAAGAAACCTGGCGATTACCATAAACCACAAGGCGTCATTTCATACGTTCAACTTTCCCGGTAGAAGTGTACTTGATTTTATACACCCAACCACTTTGCCAATAGCACGTTTACCGGGGTAAATCCTCCAAAGTCCACGTACCACTACGTTCAAGAGCATCAATCTCTTCTACTACATGGCCTTACACCAACCTGGATGTTGCATAGCCTCTTGAAAGGATGCTAGCTCTTTTCCTTTTATGTAAATTTGTGAGAAAACATCTATGTCGCAAAGAAAAATTATTAGAATTTACATAGCAAGCTATATCAGCGAGGTTTACTAGAGGAGCACGATGGAGCACGTGGTGTAATGGGCGGAATATGGTCAATATGTTGAGCAATTTGTATAAGTAACATAATCTCGAAGCTTTGTGGAAAGAGTCTTTGTGCGATGACCACGACCCAATACGCCGGCATGCCTAGGAACATCATCGAAGACCCTACTTCTCCACTCCTCCGAAATCAGGCGTACCGCATAAAAGGAAGAAGACTCGGATCAGCAGAGCGAGGGCGAGTGCTGATGAAGCAAGTACATTAGTGGGCGTAAGCGCGAGAAAATGACTCATCATCATCCCAAATTAGAGGTTGGTTAAAATACGCTCCTATTGAAGCGGAGCAGGATCAAAGCGGAGACTCAATAAAAGGAAATATATCCTCAAAAAATTGTACATCGTGACTCACGAAAAATTCACGTGTAGTAAGATCATATAATTGCCATCCTTTTTGACCAAAAGGATAACCAACAAAAATACACGTACAAGATCGTGAGTCAAACTTATCCTTAACACGAGGTCTATTAGCCGCATAGCATAAACAACCAAAAACCCGAATAGCATCATACGAAGGAGGGCGACCAAAAAGGCACTCATAAGGGGTTTTATTAGCCAAGACAGGAGTAGGAGTAAGGTTAATCAAATGCCTGAGAGCAAGAACACACTCACCCTAAAAATACTTAGGTAATTTGGCTTGGAACCGCAAGGCCCGAGCCACATTCAAAATATGCCTATGTTTTTTCCACACACGACCATTACATGTGGCGATATCAACACACGACCTATGATGCCCAATTCCTTTTCGACCAAAAAAATAGATGTAAACTCAAAAATTCTTGGCCATTATCACTACGTAGAACCCGAATCTTTTTATTATACTTGCTATTTTACCATTTGATAAAACTCGTGAATTAATGTTCCCACCTCATGTTTACCAATCATCAAATAAACCCAAGTAGCGTGAATAATCATTAACAATGGTAAGGAAAAAGGAGCATCACACTAGAAACAACTTTATTCGGACCTCAAATATCACAATGAATCAAATCAAAAGTGGCGGAGGCTTGATTGGAACTTAGAGGAAATGAGTTTAAATTTGTTTACTCATAAAACAAATGTGACAATCAAGGCACAACTTTTATTTGAACTACCGATACTAACAATGCAGGCAAAAGAAGAAAGAACGGTCAATGAGGATGACCCAGCGCGCCTATGCCATAACAAACTTGTATCGGTAACTGCCACTTTATTTGTTTGGTAACCACAGATAGAAACCGGCCTGAAAATATAGACCCCATTACATAGAACCCGTACTCCAATCAGGTTCCGTAAAGTGTGGTCATGTATAACACACAGTTTGTGAGCAAAAATAACAAGACATTTCTGGGTGGCAAGTAAATGGGACACATACAACAAGTTGCACTTAAGTGTAGGAACATAAAGCACATTATGTAAAGTTAGGCCATCGAAAACAACACTGCCTTGCTTTCGAAGCCGTAATTCTGGTACCATCAGTTAAGCCCACAGAACATGACACATCACTCAAATTTGTAAATAATGGAAAATTACAGGACATATGATTGGATGCTCTCTGTATCAATAAGCCAATCGTTGGACTCATATGTGCCCGGCAATTTTTCGTGGAGAAAGTAGAGGTTTAAAACCTCGAGCGGAAAGAGCCTATGCCCGTTTAGTACAACAAGGAAGCGACAAGGGACATGCTCTCTACAAAAAAAAAAGCTTACACACGGAAACAACACCGGCCGAGAGGTCTCACCGGCGAATATGCCAGACCGGACATACAAGAGCACGCCGGCGATGAGGGCGAGCAAAGACACGTGTGCCTCAGGAAGAAAGCCAGCCTATGTTGCTGCTACAAGTCAAAGTCATTCTAGGAAAGCTTTAATTTATTCTTTCTTTATATAATATAAGCAACACGAAGATTAGGGAATAACGATCAAGGAACATGCCCTTGATAAGATAAAGAAGAAGAGACGAAGAACAGGCCTTTGAACTCAGATAGATCGGTGAACGATATCTGTGTTAAACACAAATAATTTAGGAAAAACTTGATGTATTGTATTATCACCACACATATATTTATTGTTACAATGTCTAAACCCTAACCATACACATTGACAATAATACTCTTACTACAATATACACTATTACAATAACACCATTAACAGAAATGGCTTCCCCGTAGATATTAGATATTATCTACGGAAAATGTACTTCGCCCCGTACATATTTAATTTTATGAATTATTTACGGACATGCGTAGACAATATTTACGGAAATATTTCACCGGTAGATATTATCTACGGCAATTATGTACTCGCCATGTACATAATATGTTTTACATTATGTACGGAATTTAGACGTTTCCATCAATAATATGTAAAAATGCTACATTTCATCAATATATGTCCGGATAACCTCTTTTTCGAATGTCAGAAACCATACAACCTAAACAAAAATATGTGGCTCTGAATAGCTTGAAAAAAAATTCTCTCTAAATAGATTATCAGAAAGTAAAGTAAACCATTACTATTTTCCAACAAATATCAAATATTAGTTATAATAAAAGACCGAGTAATAATACGGGCACAACCATTGTATCATAGCGAATGACACACTACTCATCTGCATATTTGATCAAGATGAATTTAGATCATGATTAATTTAGAATGATGATGATCAACGTTGTATACACAATATATATATAGGACTGTGTCCTTATTTCGAAGATAAATGCATAGGACAGCATTTGTTGTACCAACATTTTGGCGTTTGTGCAATTCAATCGTATGACCATGTGATGCATTATTGAACCCATTTAAGGAAACAATCAGCTTTTTTCACTTTGGATTCCTGAAAAAAAATCCTGGTGATGTATCCCATCTTTTGTCCGTATGATCACGCATTTCAAATGAGAAAATTCTATCCTAGGGACTTTCTATTAGAGAACTGTCTACGTGGCAGCATCGTTTTTATTTTTATTTTTTGGCTTTACTTTTTTTTTTTGGTAGAGTACTACATCTATCCTATATTATAAGTCATCCTAACATTTTTTATCCGTCTTAAAATACAAGTCATTATTACATTTCAATATAATAATTAATACTATTTTTTTGTTTGGAAAATTAGGGATAAGCGACAACAATCGAAATATTATTAAGAATAAGAGACAACTACATATTTTTTATATAAGAGAATGACAATCGCATAATTTTTATAGCGAGAAGACAAACAGTGAATCCCGAAAATCGGTGAATCTCTTAGTGAATCCCGAAATCGGTGAATTTCGATTGTGAATTTTGATGATGAATCTAGAAAATCGGTGAATCCCGACAATGAATTTTGAAAATTAGTGAATTTCGACGATTGAATTTCGGCGGTGAATTTAAATGAGTGAATTTCAACACAAGTGAATTTCGATAGTGGATAAATAGTTTTGTCCTTTATGCAAAAGTTTCAAAAGACTGTCCTTCTACTTAATTGATGAAATATTTTTGTCCTTCTCCCTCATTCCCCCTTTTTTGTTTTACCCTTATTATTTATTCCAATTCTTTATTAGTCTAATCAACCTAAGGGCATTTTAGTCCAAAACTATCAGAGTTGGATCATTTGTTGAGTTTTTTTAATCTGTGTGTATAAAGTTAGAATGACTTATAATATATACTAAGGAAGTAGTAATAATACATAAAATGACAATCTTTTCATTCTTTCTTTTTCTTTTGTCGTAAAGCGAAATGACAATAAACTTACACACACGGTATGCTTGATCCATGACCTCCGTTTAACCATTTGAACTAAGTTTCTAAAGGACTATCTTTTACGATTTCATAAAAGCGTAGGTTTTGATATGTTTTTCTGTTGATGCAATTTTTATTAGTACGGGTGATTTTATCTCGATATAAAGAATTATGGGGAAAAATTAGAAAATGACTATAAAAGCAGTTTTATCTATTTATATCCGATCGTCCGTTTTAATAGAAATTCTCTCGCACTGAATTATCCAACTTGAGTGTATATGTAATGACCTAGAATTTTAACTAGGAACATTTTTGTCTTTTTGATGATTTTACGGACCGTTGCCTCGCAGTGGCGGACGCATGATTTTGAGTAGTGAGACAATATATAACATGACAAATGAAAATTTTAAAATGAGGCAAATAATACACATAATATATATAGTAGTGTTTTTTCCGGCTCAAGGGGTGCATTTACCTCCATTTGTTGTACGTACGTCCGCCTATGCTGCCTCGCTGAGGTGTGATCAGACCGTGTGCCTATTAAAAGAATCAAAACCACAAATTCATTCTCAAAAAAAAAAACCACAAATTCAGACCCTTATTTGTAATTTAACGATAGATTCAGAGTATCTGAATATCGGAAGAAATCATCAGAATTGTTTCCCTACATCCATTGTTACTCGACTATGTCTCCGTTTTTCCACGATGTTTTTGACACCTTGATGAGGATTTCGATATCTATCTCCTTGCCTACAACCGTTATGTGTTGGTTTCTTTCGTATGCCTTATGATGGAATAAAGCATTGCTTTTATAGGTGGAGAGAAGGCTGAAATCCGAATGACCTAATGTTTGGCTTTAATCTCGGCCGTCCATCAAAGCCGAATTTTAATCGAATTAAAACTCCTTTTAAATAATCAATAAATAATAAATAACTTATTTTCTAAGAAAAACGAATTTCCTATAAGACCACTATTATGGGGAAGGAAATTATTTGGCCTCGAGTAATGAGCCGACATAATTTTCTTACATAGTCTTCACTTTTAGAACCATATGTGTGGTACAAGTTTCTAAATGTATTTCTTTTTAAAACCACTTTATTCTTCTCCGTTTCACGTATTCTCAGCATCAGTGGCGTCCCTGTCCAAAATTAGGCTCGGGGCCAAAAAAAAAAAATTAGGCCCTCGTCTTTAAAAAAAAACAGTAACCAAGAAAGAAGAAATTTTCCAAGTCAAATAAGAACATTGTCATTTGTCAACCAAAAATTTATATATATAAAAAAAGTAAAATAAAAAAGCTGCGTGAGATAGTCATGGGTTTGGAAGAAAATAAAACCTACTTATTTGACTCCTATGTTTAAAAAAACAAAATTATTATAGCTATTTAAGATTTGAAATTTATGTCCGATAAACTAGAGTGCCCATTAAGGTAATATATTCATTGCTCATATAAATACAGATATATATAATATTAGTCAAAATTTCGTGCGCTTTAAATTCATTGATTTTAAGGCTCAGGACTACGTGGCCTTGGCCTCCCGAGGCGCCCTGCTCAAAGATCCATGTTGGAATCCCCATGAAGTTGGGATCAATTCAAAATGAATACTACCTCCGCCCCAAAATGTAAGTCTTTTTAGGCTTTTAGTTTTGTCAAATGTAAGTCATTTACAAAACCAATAAATCATTTATTACATATTTCTTCTTCTACCCTTCATTTATTATACGCTCAACCACTTTTTACTACTTTGCATTAATACCAATGAAAAGTCATTTTAGTCTTTTTTAATCAAAATTAATGACAAATAACAAATTTAACTTACTTTTCTTAATATGTGTGAAAAATCTAAAATGACTTACATTTTTGGGACGGGAGTAAAGACAATATGTTTTGGTAACCGTTTTTCATCAAAATCTTGATCGTAGTAAATTAGAAAAGCTTTTTCGAAATCTATTTTGTTTTAAACGAATTTTCATCATAATACATTATTCTAATTAGTAAATAACAGTTTTCACCCTATGTTTCTAATCCATTAATCCCGGAAATTCATATTAAAGGTAGATGATCTTAATCAAGAGGAGATACGGTTTCTCTTCGGATTTTCAATTGATTTTGCTACTGTTTTTTTTTTTTTTTCATCGTACGATCACATGATTGTCATATTTGCATACGTTAAACTGTCGAGAACTTCTAGTGAATTCGCAGGGAGTTCGGGCATTGTCAGCACCATTGGCGCGGTCGGCTGAGTCGTCGTTGCGATGCCATTGATCCTTACCCTCACCTGAGTCACCTCCAAATTCTGCCATGTCGGTTCAGGTGTCTAGGTTCACGTATACATTATATGCATTATTTTTCATTACATGCGTATTACTGTTTTTAGGCACAATAGGAAAAAGAGTAGAACATGAATTTTAGATTAGAAATAGTGAGCATGGGCTTGCGGTTAGGTATTTTGATTACAGATTGCAACGGTATGAATTCTTGAAAATTCTCACTACACTTATAGTTGATCTTTTTAATTTGTTAGTTTGTAGAAGGCATGTAATTTGATTGATTAGTATGTAGCGTTTGTATCATATTAAATGTATAACAGATGGTTTTTACGGTAATTCAATTATTAATGGTTCACTTATTTAAATTTGTAACAACTTGGTTATTAATTCGTTGGCTTCCACATCTACTAATGTGCCAATAAGCAAGCATATAAGATTTTGTTTATATCTCTCTCTTTATAACTCACATTTCCGGCTATTAGTTCATGAATATACCAATATGGACGTGATTGAGAAAGTTTCTCAGAAATAATTCTAACGTCACATCTAACATTACTCTTTAAAAGACACAAGTCTGTAATCAAATTAGGATTATGATTATATCAATAAATGGTAATGTTGATTCAATTGGATTCGGTCGTCACGAAATTACAACAAGATCATTATATTGAATTGGTCCAAATCATGCATATGTGATCAAATCACATATAATAGCTACCACTATGATCTCCAACATTGACGACACGTAAGTATAAGGTGGTCACACTTCAAATGTTTTGAGGCACTAATAATGGTTGAGTGCAATATCCAAAATTTCAATCAATTTCACTATAGCCATATTATTCAAGGAGTTCAATGTAATCTCAATGCTCCCGACATAACTCTCATACTTTTTAGTTCTCGAAAAAAAACTCTCATACTTTATGTATTACGATTATATAATGAACCTTGTGAGATTTAATCCCACATTTATCTAGATACTTACTAATCATCAAATAAAAAGATTAATAACAAATATTATTAAATAAAACAATAAAATATTTATTTTCGGATACTGCTTCTAACACATCTCACCCAACCCCTAGGCAGGGTCATGTTGGTGTGGCTTAGTGATGTCTATTTCTATTACATTCTTTGTATCCAATTCCCCATGTAATGAGTATGGACTTTTTTTATTGTGTTGTAATAAAATTTTATTATGTCAATTCAATTACAATCACATGATATGAGGTCTATTAGGTCATTGAATATGGTTGTAATTGAGTTCACAAACATCCGTTTAACATCTGTTTCCCGTCTCTGACCCATTTTGATCTTGTACTGCATAATTGTTGACTGGTTTTATGGGAAGAATGGGGTTTTATGATTTCATCACTGAAGCGTGAGATGAACCACCCCATTGTTTGTGAGTTCAATCCCATTTTGACTTTGGTCGAATGTGTTACAAAAGAGTTTACCCGGCGCCACGTTAGCATCTACTTTACTCCTCGTTGGATCATTTAGGAATGTAGCCATATTAAGGGCTACGGGGGGCTAAGCCCACCAGACTCAAAAAAATTCTACACAAAAAATGTATACCAACCTGCAGCTTTTGATTTTGCATCTGTCAAATGAAATCCTAGTGATATCATTGACATCGGATTTTGAGCTTTTGCCCATAGTCTATATCAATTTTTTACTTCGTTCATATGAATCATTATATATTTATCAATAGAAATTTATTACTCCCTTCGTTTCAAAATAACTGATGCAGTTGTTAAAATGTTTTGTTCTATTTTATATGATGCAGTACACTTCCAATGCAACATTTATTGTGTTTTTATTTGATTTACCTATATTTATTACAGTAGTAGATAAAAAAAGGTCACATTAATTATATTCAAAGACATTCTAGTCATTTCATTGTAAAAGTTAATGCATTAGCACACATTCTAATTATGCATAATTTTGGCAATTGCCCCAGATAAATTGGAACGGATGGAGTATTTTTTTTGGACCATTTTATTTACACCCCAACAATTCTACTCATACACCCCATATATTGTAAAAAAAAGAAAAACTTTTCATACACCACATCTATTATGTTTCGGGTCTCACATTCTACCTATACACCCCATGTCTAATATGAAGTTAAAAAAAACAATTTTGCCAAGAAATATTTACTATTGCCAAGTTATCATTAGAGACCGCATACATACCCTTGTATTGTAAGGGATCAAGTCACTGAACGTTGTGTTCGTTATGTAGTTATAAAGTTGGAGGATGAGAATCCTTATATCGAGAGCTTTTGCAAGGGAGTTATAGCTTGGATCCGGGATCTCAGAACCTACAGTTGAGGGCCAGTGTGATTCCCGACGTGGGGAAGATATGGCTCAACGAGGCTGAGATCATGAATTGTGTATAAAAGTGGATTTGAGACAATTATCAAAGATCAATCATGGGATCATGCCTGGTCATGCCAAGTAACTATGTTGGAGGTGGGGGATGACTTGTTCTACTAAAGAGAGAACTGTTTGGTCTGGTCGACTTATCGTCTTTTGAGCTATTGATAGCTAGCGGTCCAATTAAGGGATTGTGCTGATATGGCCCAACTGACTATTTGACCCGTTTTAGGCCCAATATATCCAATGTCGATAACCTTCGGGCTATGCCGTCATCACAAGACAAGATAAATATATGTGTTTCCTTCAAAAAGAGCCATCTGAAAGAATGCTCCATAACTCTTTCAAAATAGCACAGTCGAAGAAGCAGTGCCATGTAGTTTTCGGTAGAGTACTGATTGCAAATCCTACGTGAACTTTTTCCAATGCCTCGAGGCCCTCTAATGTTGGTAAACCATTTAGTAAAAATTTCCAACAACATGCTTGATTCTAGGCTTTACTTTTATACTCTACAATGACTTCCGAATTCTTTTATAAGTCTTTTGACGGAAAAGCCATGGCTGCCTCGGCCTCCATCCATTTAAAGTTGGGCAATAGATGATACTTTGTTTTAACTGAGTAGATTTTGTTGTTAGTATACTGCCATATGGGCTTGTCTTCAATGTTTCTCATAGACAACAGTATTGACAAGATGTTTTGGCTTTGTACGGGCAAAAACTCACGAATACCATCACCTCTGCATCGTTTTGTGACGAGATTTATAAGACAACGAACAGTATTAAAGAGTAGAGAATCAACGACTGGATGTGCTTTTAAAAGTTGGCTCAGGGGCAACCAAGAATACTTACTTACATCCACCTTTTCACCATTTTCGATCTTCCATCGTAG
This sequence comes from Gentiana macrophylla, assembly GCA_026214975.1. Classification (NCBI taxonomy): domain Eukaryota; kingdom Viridiplantae; phylum Streptophyta; class Magnoliopsida; order Gentianales; family Gentianaceae; genus Gentiana; species Gentiana macrophylla. The sequence continues at coordinate 88,750,226 of CM047811.1, forward strand.
CCTTTTAAATAAAAGATCTTGTCTATCAAGAATGCTTATTCAAATGCCCGAGGATTAAAAGTAATAGTTCTTGTGTAGCAAAATCATTCGACCTAATGTACTTTGCTTTAAGCACTTTTGACGAGAGAGTCCCACGATCACTTAATATTCTCCATGCTTTTTCGCCAGCAATGCCAAATTGAAACATTCTTAGTCTTTGAACCTAAGGCCTCTCTCTCATTTAGGTTTGCAGCATTGAGGCCAAGATTTTCAATGAATCCTTTTTTCACCATTCACATTATCCCAAAAGAAGCTTCTCGTTATCCTTTCTAGCTCAACAATAAGTTTTTTGAGAGAAGGAAACAAAGCATAACATACTGTGGAAGCGATTAAATAACTAATTTTATCAACACTTTCTTGCCCTCAGAAGATAAAACATTCTCTTTCGAACTAGTGAGCTTCTTTCCAACCCTTTCCTTTACATCTGATAAAATTCATTTTTAGTGCGTTTCACCACAAATGGAAATCCAAGATTTTTTTTTCTTCATTTTCATAAGGAATATTTAGGAATGGAGTGAGCTCTTGTTGATAATCCCTATCAACCCACTTGCTAAAAAAGGGCAAAATTAGGATTTAGTCCTGCTCCTGCTCCGGTGAGGAAAATGGTCCTCTAAGTTTGCTTTTTTTTTTTTGGATTTTAGTCCTATCCGCCGGAAATAGTTGATTGGGCATCGGAATTTTTAAAAATAGTCCTCTAACTAGGCTGCCACGTAAGCATTTTTAAAGATTCCGTGCCCAATCACTATTTCGGCGGATAGACTAAAATCAAAAAAACCAACTTAGAGGACCATTTTCCTCATCGGAGCAGGAGCATGACTAAAATCCAAAATAGGCCAAGTTAGAGGACTAAAATCCTAATTTTGCCCTAAAAAAGACACCAGATTTGCTCAGATTAATTTTTTGGCTAGATATTACACATTCAATATCTCCAAAATGAATAAACATGCCTCATTATTTGCCTCCGTGAAAATTAAGGTGTCACTCATATATTTTTCAATCTACAACACAAAATTATATTTTTTTTACCAAATTTTATGTATTTTCCTGTTATTTATTTTAAGAGAATAATGACCATGTTCCAACGTATTTTTAAAACGTAACTGTCTGAATTCACTATTGTTCGAAATTCAATATTGTTAAAATTCACCGTTGAAATTTACTATAAAAAAACGACGTGATGATATCAGGAGAGAGTATAAAACAAATTGGATTTATTTATAGGGGGAATGGAGAAGGATGATAAATATTTCATCAATTGAGTAGAAGAATGATCTTTTGAAACTTTTGCATAAAGGACAAAACTATTTATTCACTCAAGAAATTCACTTGTGTTCAAATTCATCATTTAAATTCTTTCATTAAATTCACTAATTTTCAAAATTCATTGTCGAAATTCACTGATTTTCGGGATTCACTGTCAAAATTCACTGATTTCGGGATTCACTGGGGAGATCCACTGATTTTCGGGATTCACTGTTTGTCCTTCTCGCTATAAAAATTATGCAGTTGTCATTCTCCCTATAAAAAATATGTAGTTGTCATGTTACTTAAAAATATTCCAAATTGTGTCATTATCCCTAATTTCCCATTATTTATAACAATATAACTATTAATGAGACATTACCCTGGTGGTAAAAGCTAAGGCCTAAGACTATGGTCATTCGTAACAGAATCCATATATGGTGCTTTATCTCTAAAATGAAAATAAAAAATAGAGCTTACCCGAATAGCTCTCACAGCATCCCCACATTTGAGGATGTCTCTAAAATGAAGATAAAAAATAGAGCTTACCCCAAATAGCTCTCACCCCAAACATATTTAATTACAAAAATTGATAAGGATAAAGATATGGATGGTGCTGGAGTGAAATAATAAATATTTAATGTGTATGAATAGAGTTGTGAAATAGAATATATATTATTTGAAATGTTATAAAGATAAAGATATGGATGCTGCTGTGGAGTGTTTTGAATTGAATTGAGATGTCAGAAAAATATGAATATGTTTTAATTTATATTATTTTAGAGATAAAATATAGTGTATCTGCTACTAATGCCCTAAGAGGTTTAGGGTTCAAGCCAGCATTACCCTCATGGTAAAAGCTGAGTCCCCAGGACTCAGAGGTCCTGGGTTATAGCCAGCATAACTAAAATCATTGAATAATGATACAGGAACACAAAAATTATTTATACCGTTGATTATGATAGATTTAACCATAATAAATTTAAACTAATATTCACAAGTGATACAACGATCATTAGTCTCGAAGCAGCCCATTAATTTGTTTCTCCCTTATAACCCTCCCCCTCGCTCTCTCATTCACTCCTCCCATCTTCTTCTTTCATATCTCTTTTGGCTTCAACTTTCATCAAAGGCATGGAAATGGAATATAAGGTCTCACACCCAACTGTGCTTGCTCTCAATTTACCTTCACGTGCTATCTTAGCTGTAGATTCCCGTGTATGTGGTGAATGGGCGAATGTACTTTCTAACACCTATAATAAACTGATTGAAATGCGTCCCAATGTTTTTCTTGGATGTTTTGGAGACTGTATTGTGATAGATCAAGTTGTGGAAGCTCTTGCAGATCTACCCAATGACAAATCTATGGGTGAGATTGCAGTTTTTGTGCAAAACACTGTAAACACTGTCCTAGATAATTCAAGAAATGAAGACGGAGATATCATTAGGGAGGCTAGGTTTGTTCTGCTTGGCCGTGTGCTTGATGATAGCAGCCGCAGGCATTACTTCTATAACATTTCAAAAGGGGAAGACACGTGGATGTATTTTGCAAAAAGGGAGGTGGGAAATGTGGTGTGTGCCGGATCTGATGCCGTGACCACATTCTTGGGAAATAACAACTTAGATGAAAACATGACTGAAGATGAAGCTGTGGATTACGCTTTCAAATGTATGAAATATGCTGTTGAACACGACTGGTGCGCTGGGGGAAGGATTCAAGTGGTGGCCATGAAACTCGGTTCTTCGATTGTTCATACTTGGGTGCAGAATGACCCGAGTCGTTGTGTGAATGCATACCATTATCAAGGTATGTTATTTTCGGTTCCATAAAATTAAAAATAAAAAGGTGAAGTTGCAAACATTTTTCTGTTAATTTGCCTATTAATTAAAAGTTAATTGGTAGTATATAATATATTTGGAGTTTCTGATTTTTTGCTGTGATGATGTTAATGTTTTTGCAGAACCCCGTATTATTAACCATGGTGATTCAGAGACGGTTTCCCCGGATGGAAAAAGAGCTTCTACTTAATTTGTTGGAGTGTTAGAATTGTTTTGGAATTAATTTGTTTTGGTTTAGAATTGTTCAAACATTTTTATGTTTATGTTGCGGTATTATTATGTAATATTATGGGTCACTTAAACCTACTTTATTTTCTGTTGTGGTTACATTTATATGTATTCTACCTTCTAACAATTATCTTTCGTTGTTTAAAAAAAAAAAAAAAAACAATTATCTTTCGTTGCTTTTTAGTTGATTTTCAACATATTCCATGTCAAGATTTTATTTTGAATGATCTGCGGCCCCAAAGTATTTGATTGTTGATCTCACTTTTCCTAAGTTAATTGCTTGTTGATCTCACTTTTCTCAAGGGTTTTAGATTAAATTGTAGGAAAAATTGTAAAATTGGCATCATAACTTTTGTCATAGAATTCGCTCAATCTTTTTTTTTTTAAAGCCTTTGGTATCCGGAACTCAATGATCCGACTAATCCGGAGTTCGGTCCGGGTCGTGCCTTCAGAGTCTGACTCTTACTCAAAGGTAAGGCCTGGTCAAGAGCTATTTCAACATGGTGCCTCAGAGGAGAATCGAACCGGAGGTCTGGCCAAGAGTTCTTTCAACATGGCGCCTCAGAGGAGAATCGAACCAGTGACCTCTCTAGGTATTCTTGTAGTTTTGGCACAATAAATGGGCATTGACTTGCACATCAACTAATCTATTATTGTGCCTATTGAAAATCCGAATAAAGTAAAACTCAATTTCGAGTTGAGAATGAGTAGCTCACGAGTAGTGCAGTTCAACTATAGTTCTATCCAAATTGAGTCAAACTCAAATTCTCCTAATCTATTACTTCGAATTCCCCCAATCTCATAAAATTGCCTACTTTTATTTCATTTGTTACATACTGTCTTCCAATTGTTCGATAAAATGCACGAGTGACCGAGTAACACACAGCTACTAGTGATCTTGAAGCATTTACCTCATTTTTTTAAAAATGCATTTACCACATATAACCATCCTTTTAAACCATATACATGTTATGGTAAGTATTATACTTGTAAAACTAACAATGTAACTTAATTTCATGGTCAAAACTTGATTTCTTAAAAGAACAACCTTATAAGGTCGATTTTAATTATGAAATAAAATTGTTAAGGAACAACTCTAAAAGGTTGAATCTATGAGAAACGACCTTAATAAGGTCGGATGTATTGAGAAATGATTTCCCGTAAGATCAGATCTCTGTAGAATCACTATGGTGGTATCCTTTGTCTTAGAATCGACCTCTTTGCGGTCGGATATAGGACAATCGACTCTGGTATGGTCAATTCGATCCGGACGAATGTAAAAACTCGAACTTTTGCAACATTTAAACATCAAACCCAAAATGAATGTGTAATACACTTATTTCAAGTATATTACAGCATTTTTAAATGTCTATTACAAGCCAACAAGACATTAGCCCAGCAATTAGTATTGTGGTCCTTAACCCAAAGGTTTCGGATCGAGTCCATGTAGAGACAAAAAGTGTGTGTTGATGACGGTCAACTTGGTATCATATTTTACCATCAACTTACCCTGGATTTGTGTTCCCAATGGTGATAATATGTATGAAATAACTTGTTAATTAGCTAAATGTGATTGCACCACGTCCGGGGCGACTAAATTGGTATATGTTGACGGTGATTTTTACGATATATATGATATTATTTCGTAGCAATTTCCTTCGTGTTTTATTACTTTTTATAGAAAAGTGAGGGTTTAAATGGAATATTGCAAGAATGCGTATTGAAACGGTTAAAGTGCAAACTCGAGCTTATTACATGATTTTATTAGTGATTTTTCATCAATATATATGTTTCTACATTTTACACGTTTCTATTATCTTGTAGGTATCCGAGCATGGCAGGGAATGAGCTTAAACGATGTTTAAAAGAAGGTTAAATGGAAGGAAGGGGATGCAAGTCGAAGATGGAATGAAGATTTAGAAGTTTGGACGTGCGTTTGCTCCATCCGTCAAAGTGGATCAAGGCGTCGTAAGATTGAATCGGCGTCTGCAGGAGAAGTGTGCGGATTCGGGGTTTTGATTTTTGCCGAACGCAGCGTTGAATTGCATAGGGACGGGCGCCCGATCCGGCTCGCCCGACTCGAAGATTTTTAAGCAATCGGACGGGCGCCCAAAGATAGCGGACGGGCGTCCATTGGCCGACATAGCAGCAGCCGACTTAGAAATCTATAAATAGTTGCGTTTTTCTCAACCCTAAACACAACAATTCGACCCTAGGCAGCCACAAGCCCCTTGGGGGCGCCCTAGCTGCGTTTCCCTGCTACCAAGAACACAATTTCTTCTACTTTTTATTTATATTATTTGCATATCAACGATGAATAGAGGCTAAGCAATTTCAACAAGCCTTGTGAAGCCGATCGTGCAGCGTTTTGATTTCGAATCTTGGATGTTTTGTGAGTTTTAATTTAAAGTTGTTTCTTTATTATGTTTTATATTGTTATGCAATTATATCGATGGATTGTTGCTATTTGATGTTTAACGTTTGATGAGAATCGTTGTTAGACTCTAGATCACCGTAGTAAAGATTAGATTTTTAACCTAAAAATAACGAGAGTTGCTAGGTTAAATTTCTAGGTTGCTAGATTGAGAAATCTTACACCTTTGTTATGGAAGCGTTAATCTTTAAGATCGAGAGATGAAAGATTAATAGGCAAATTATCTACGAGAGTAGGAATTCATACCTTTGATAGGTGAACCACATCTTTATTAAATCTTCACTAAACGATCTAGAGTAGGAATTGAGGGTTGCGGGATAGGTGGATCAATGCTTGTTCTTCGTTAAAATTAATTGAAATTATCTTTGTGCCTTGTCTTCGTTGCTATTTTAGAATTTTATTTTTCTTTTAGTTATAGAATAGATTTATTTAGTTAGTTTAGGGGCGCAACTATATTTCTGGCTTTGGATTGACAACCTCATCAGCTTTATTGTTTCTTCGTTTTCGGTTTTAGTTATTTTTCGTGACAACCTTTAGAAAAATTAAGAACTAGACCAATCTCGATTCCATGTGATTCGACTCCGTTTGTAACTACTATACTACGATCCCTGAACTTGGGGTAAACCGGATTATTTTTATTACTTGTTTGTTTTCATTAGATAAAATCCGAGACAGTATAATACGTATTAACCGTGTAATTTATGTGTTATTTGCCATAAATAGAAGCTACTATGTGTGCTATGATTTTATTGACAGATGAACGAGTGTTTGGAGCATCATTTGGGCTGAATATGAGAGTTAAATGATAAGGTACTGAACGGAGCTGAAGGTTGAAGTGTTTCGAGCGGAGATTGGACCCGAGAATCTGATTGGTGACCTTGCAACGCTGTTTTCTAAGCCTTAAAAGACGAATTGGGCTTGGACTTCTACATAAAAGTTTTAGGGCTTGAAACGAGGATTCCAACGCACTTTGAATCGCCCAATCGGAATTGCGTAGGCCAAGTTATGGTCGAAATACCGATGCTCTGCGTTGGCGACTGCGAGCCCAACGAACCTTCTGGAAGCCAGAAACGTGTTTTCTTGTCCTCCAAGGATTAGGTTTTCCCCTAATTAAGTCGGTTTATACACCTTATATAAGGCCATCAGGGCTGCGAATTTGTAATCACCCATTCTATCATTCATCCTATTATTCATAGATCTATTCATCAGCTAGATACAATGTAGTCTTTTGGTTATAAAGTATTCTTTTCTTCTCTTGCAAATAAGTCATGAGTATTTCATTACTGAATTGTGCTTGGTTTACGATCATCATAGATCAATTCGAATCGCCGGAGAGAAAGAGAATTGAGGAGTAGAATCGTTCTTCGTTATAGGTAAGATCTATTCCAATATTTTATTTCGTATCTTAGATTCATGATTGTTCTTGTGATAGATCTGGACTATGCTTGCATCTAATCAACTATGAATCAATTAAACAAACCTTAATCTTTATTATTCGATTCGTTAATGTTCAAACGCATAATTATGGGTTGCGTTCTCTTGATTCAACGACGGTCTTTATCGCCGAATTGAGATACCTAGTAAACCCTAATTCTGTGGTTCGGCATCAGCTACGTTGATCGACATGTTTAATTAGCGATTATTTATATCGCCAACTCGGTATTCGTACATCGAAAATTAACATGAAGGACGATAAAGTGAAGTGTTAGTTAGGACATAGACTGGATCAATCCCTGGGAATAAGATAAATGGCGTAAAGGGACGAGCATTCTCGTGATTTACTAGCTAGACTATGAGTTGATATAATGTTATTTTTTCTCTGCGTCATCTTTGTTGTTTGAGAGTTATTCACACACACGTCGGTTCTACTAAGAGATAGTGCTTAATGGATTACTGATGAATATGTGTTGACCCTCATCGTATTTAGAATTCTTGAATGAGTCTGTTCTTAATTAGTTTGTAATTGTTTAGGAGGTTTGTTTGATTTGGTTTTTGCTCGGGATGATCAAAAGCTAAGTGGGGGTAGTTGATGACGGTCAACTTGGTATCATATTTTACCATCAACTTACCCTGGATTTATGTTCCCAATGGTGATAATATGTATGAAATAACGGGTTAATTAGCTAAATGTGATTGCGCCATGTCCGGGGTGACTGAATTGGTATTATCCATATTAACCGTGTATTTTATGCGTTATTTGCCATAAATAAAATCTATTGTGTGTGTTATGCTTTTATTGACAGATGAACGAGTGTCTGGAGCATCATTTGGGCTGAATATGAGAGTTAATTGATAAGGAACTGAACGGAGGTGAAGGTTGAAGTGTTTCGAGCGGAGATTTGGACCCGAGAATCTGATTGGTGACCTTGCAACACTTGCAACTGCGAGCCTTACGAACCTCCTGGAAGATAGAAATGCGTTTTCTTGTCCTCCAAGGATTAGGTTTTCCCCTAAATCGGTTTATACACCTTATATAAGGGCATCAGGGCTGCGAATTTGTAATCACCATTCAATCATTCATCCTATTATTCATAGATCTGTTCATCAACTAGATACAATGTAGTCTTTTGGTTATAAAGTATTCTTTTCTTTTCTTCTTTTCTTCTCTTGCAAATAAGTCATGAGTCTTTCATTGTTGAATTGTGCTTGGTTTACGATCATCCTGGATCAATTCGAATCGCCGTAGAGAAAGATAATTGATGAGTATAATCGTTCTTCGTTATGCGTAAGATTTATTCCAATATTTATTTCATATCTTAGATTTTAGATCTAGACCATGCTTGCATCTAATCAACTATGAATTAATTAAACAAACCTTAATCTTTATCATTCGATTCGTTAATATTAAAACGCAGAATTATGGGTTGTGTTCTCTCGATTCAACGACGTTCTTTATCGTCGAATCGAGATACCTAGTAAACTCTAATTTTGTGGTTCGGCGTCACCTACGTTGATCGATAGGTTTAATTAGCGATTATTCAGATCTGGCCAATCTGGTATTCGTACATCGTAACTTATCATGAAGGACGATAAGTGAAGTGCTAGTTAGTGTTAGGAAATCACTAGTTTAACGCAGCGGAATTTAAAATTTTGATTTCTTTTTCTAGATTGTTCTTCGTTTAATGCAATAAACACGTTAAGTAGTATCACGGTTATACCTTAAATGATCTATAAGATCGTCGTTTTGACCGTCAATGGAGAGTAGTATAGTGCGCAAGCCGTCCACGTGTCCGGCCTCTATCGTTGATCCACATGAACTCCTCACCGGAATCCTCCTTGGACTGCTATTGGAAAACTCCGGTTGCTAGACCGGTCTTTTTCCTCTCTCTCAAACTCTCTATATGATGCTTTCTATTTTACACAAGAACTACAAGCTCTTGCAATTGTAATGTACAAAAGAGATTGACACTCACCTCTTATTTATAGTGGAGGTGGCGCCCCTAACTAGAGTGAAGGAGAAGAAAACATTTTCCTAATAAAATAAAGAAAATCAATTAGATTTATTTATCTCTTTTATTATAATATCTTATATTAAATAAAATTTAAATATTGCCAATATCATATATTGATTATATTTATCTTATTACCATAAATCTATTTTTTCCAAAATCAATTAATATCCAATATTAATATTATGGTAATCTTATTAATTAAATTGCACAATCCAAGTGTATCTTATACCCTAGGATGTGGTGCCCCATATGTCAATTAATTGGCATCCGGAATATTCTTTAATTAATATAATTTGTATATAATTAATATCATGTATTTTATTTATTCATAATAAATAAATATCACAATATTAATTTACCACTATAACATTTATAGTCTAGAGATAAACTTTCCTTATTTGGTTATCAACTATAACCGCATTTTAATCCGACTCGAAGTTCATATGTGTGTGACCCGATAGGCTTCTGAATATGTTGGCCGTAGACACAAAGTGCAAATTACAAAAATGCCTTTCATGCCTAACGATCACGGGATAGCGTCTAGCAACACACCGTGACCCCCAATCATCGGAAGAGTCAAAAGCAATGACTACTACCTTTCATGTGAAGCGATTATCGTGTAACTTACAATCTTATCATTTGTAATAATATCCATACGATCGTATCTCGAGTGTCAATACATTAACGATCGATCTTATAACCGGATATCATGCTCTCTCGAATAACATATTTACTCCCACTTTGCAAAGATTCTTGAGAGCTAGACATTCCTTATAAGAAGGCCATTTTGGATATTCAATCTCAATCATAGAATACGCGATTCCCGGACGACCAAACATGTATACTCCGTATGCTTCAATATCATACTCAATCACTACTGCATGATCGCCCCGTGGATAGGGGAAATCTCAATAGTGTCAAAGCATGACAATCCACACCGTGATGCCATGAAGACTCCGATCTAAAGGATAATTACACAACCGCCACATAGTGTGACACTTAATGTAAGTGGGTCAGTCTAACGTACGCATTCTCTAATACACATCCACGTACAGTCCAAGTGTCTCTACGCTTCGATAGACGAGATCTATCCCTATCTTCTATAAGATAGAAGACATCCAATACGTGCTAGTCTAATTATACTATCAATGTCCCATTGACGGTACTTAAGACTAGAGACATTTAAGTATCAAACTTATTAAAATGATTAGAGATCTCATCAACCATAATCACTATCATGGTTTCTCTATCACACTTTGACACTAGGAACGTTACTATATATGTACAACAAATAATATGAAGATAAACAATATATAATAACATAAGTGCTTTTATTAATCATAATAAAGTTATTACATGAACTAAAATAGACTGTAAACGACCCGACCCGGTCCAACCCGGTGGGGTTTAGGACACCTATTCAACAGTTAGGACATAGTTTGGATCGATTCCTAGGAACGTGCTAGTCAATCCACGATAGCTACTTAGGGAGGTTCTCAATTTTGAGCCGGCACTTTCTAGAACTTATTGCGTGTGGGTTAGTACAACCAAGTAAGGAGGTTAACTGCACACAGACGTTTACTGTCCTTTCAATGGAAGTAAACAATGTTAGGAAACTGCACTCGTAGCTTAAATACAGATACGGATCAGATACAGAATAAGGGGAGATTAGTTGTTAATAGTTTGGTTAATGCCTTTTCAATTTATGATTGACTATTGATTTATTTTCATCCCTTTTATTTACTTTTCTCTTATGTTGGTCAATGACCACCCTATCCGGTTGACCAATAAATTATAGTGGTGTTTAACGTAATTAAATAATAGTCTCTGTGTAATCGATATTGACTCGCCCTTACTATACTACGATTGACCTAGTCCTCATGTTAGTAGAAGCGACTTACACGCGATCATGTGTGCTTGTGTATATTTTGTATCCGTAAAAAAATGTCTATTGAAAAGAGAATACACAAAGTAGGAAAATTGCAAAAATAACCCTGTAATTTGGTCTATTAAGATTTTTAGTTTTAATCCTGCTCTGGTGAAGAAATTAGTCTTTTAACCAGGGGCGGCAGCACCCTATAGAAAATGGTTAGCCGACCCGCTAAAAAAATATTATAGTGATAAAAAAAATTAGGTACGCATATATATGTGAAACTGACCTGATTATTCTTATATATTGATCCGTATTGACCCGTATTGAACTATATAATATAGAAGACTAAGTTTAGTTTACAAAATATGAATTTTTTTGACCCGTATCACCAACTTCCTGGAGCCGCCCCTGCCTCTAACTTGTTTTTTTTTTTCTTTTTTAAAAACAGTGCTACTCGTTGGATATATCTGACTGGGCACCGTAATCATTTAAAAACGCTTATGTGGACGCCACTAGACTGCCACGTTGGATCCTACGTGTATGTGGGCAAGGACGGAGCCAGGAAATATAATCCGGGTGGGCTAGGCTAATAATAATTTTTTACTTAAAGTCTAGTTTTATTCAAGCGGTTTATGTGCCTGCATACAATCGTTGTGATCTTGCCTCTACTACCAGCGGCGGATGCAGGATCTCGGGTAAGGGGGGACAATAAAAATTTTAAAGGGGGGGCAAACTATATGTAACGTACAAATTTTAGTGTATTTTTTATCGATTAAGCAAGCGGCGATTACTCCACATTGGTCAGATGTAGGTCATCCGCCACCGCCTATTATTGACATTTGCCCATTTAGATGCTACTACTAAACTATCAAGAGGATTAGGTGCCAAAGGGCACTTTTATATAAAATAAAATACGGACTTTTTGATATGCTGTTTTAGATCTAATGCATGAATGAATTGTTTTTTTCTTTTCTTTGTCCTTGATATGTTGTTATATTAATTAATGATACCATATTAAAATAAATCTTATTCAACTTCTCATTATTGAAATGCATTGATTCGTCAAGAGATTGACCATTATTAGTAAATTCATATCTTTTTATTCAAACAAATAAGCAAACAATTTTGACATCAAATAAAGCTCATAAAGTCTGAGCAATACAAAAAAAATAAATTAATGAATAAAACAACTTTAAATTCATATGCAATGATCAAAAAACAAAAAGGTATTGCCATTTTTATCTATTAAAAAGACAATTATTCATACATTCAAAGGATCCTTTATTTTTCTCTATAAAAAAAAATTATAACTCTTAATCCAATGTAGATCCTCCATTTTTCTCTAGAAAGGAGTTATAATAAAAAGAACAAAATAATATGTTGTGTTCATTGTTGTTTATTTTTATTTAATTTGGAAATTAGTTTATTTGATTCCGTGTTTGTGGGTTAGAGAGACTTCAACAAAGTTGTTTTATTAATCAGGATGGGCTGCTCGGTGGGTTAGATGGTGGGTTAGGTTATCACATTGTAGTATGATGGGCTAAATATATTATGGTATTGGGTATAGTAGAAAGGTGTGGGTGGGCTTAGCCCCCCTGAGCCAACACCATACCTCCGTCCTTGGTTGTGGGGTCTCATTTCTCTCCTATTGACTAGAGGACTCTTATCTCTTGACGGCACATTTTCAGTCGACAGAGCATCCGAAAAGATAACATTCTCCACATTCATAACCCCTTTCTTCTTCTCATCACCTCCTTCTTTCTTTCCACTGATGTTCTTCTTCACAGAACTCAAATTTGACTTCTCATCTCCTCCACCACTAACAAAACCTTCAATCCTTCAAAATTGGCAGTTGAAACCCTTCAAACCTTCAAAACGGGACAACAATGGAAGATGGGGGATTTTTTTTTTCTTGACTTAGATTAGAATTGGGGAAGAATTAGATTTATAAGGGGTGAAAATGGGGAAACCCAATTTGGAGGGAGTTTTCCCACATTTTTTCTTGTCAGAGGGCAGAATATGAGACCCACGGCCATGTAGGATGATGTAGAACAGGACCGGGAGAACCAAGTTCGTTATCGTACGAACGGACGAGGGTGATTGATATCGTTCAATTGTACGAAAAACTCAAGAACAAGCACAAGCCAAAAGGCTTAACAAGAGAAAACTCTTATGATTTTATTGATAGAAAGATGTTATAAGATAACTATTACATTGAGAGCTCCTCCTTTTATATAGTGTAGGAAATAAAAGCCTAGAACTAAAAATACTTGCTCTCTAAGAAATATAATACTTTCTCCCTAAGAAATAAATCTCTAATTTTCTTAATTAAGGAAAGTAAATAAATCAAAATCTTATCAAATATTCCACATTAATTATTCTCCTAAATAATTAAATAATAATTCTAATAAATAATTCCTCATAACTTATTTCTTTTTTCTCTTTTTCTTCTTACGCCATTTTCCGAGATATTCGTTCCTCATCATTCCCTCCCTCTTCAAAACAACTCGCCCCCGAGTTGTCATCACGGCAAAGCGAAAGCGACGCGCCAAATGCGCATCGAAGAGTAGTTGTTGACCGTTTGGATTTCCTCTCAAACTCAACTTTGAAATAGATGTCATCATGCCTAGTCAAATCTTCAACAATAGGCTTTAGGGAACCAACAAAACGTGAATCAACAAAATCATGATCCTTGAGCTCTATCTTCTGTATTATAACCAATGCAAACAAGTTTGAAGCTTTTGAAACATCCATCTTTTGATTGCAAGTTTCGCGATTGATAGACAATGTGACTTGGTTGATCTCCTTCACGATCTGGTTGTCAAATTTGTGTCGTTACTCATGCAAATCATGTAATTGAGAATCAAGGTGCTTCTAAAGAATCGACAATCTTCTTTTCAACATGTTCAGACATTCCTCTCGCTTTCTTCATTAACAATAGTGTCTTCACAATCTTCTTCAATTGGATCATCATATTCTTCTTCTTGATGGCATGTTTGAATCGGTGTAGGCTGGACGGCTCTTGGCATTTGTTGATGAGGGTGGACAAAGTCCATTGCGGGTAGTTGTTGTACTGGGGTTGTGGCCTTTGGTGTATTGACGGCGATCGGATGCACATGATGCCTTTCTTGGGACGGTGGCGGATGTTTAAGGACCAAATGTTGATCATATGGCTTCAGCAAAGGGATGTGACATGACAACTGAGACACACCTCTCAACGGAAGTTTATTACGTGTCGTCGCATATGATATGTTGTGTTGCCACTGTGGTGCTTCTCTCGGAGGAATGACTGCCAGAAGCTTTCGGCACAATGCACGACATTCCTCTGCGGTGTCAAGAATTTTATCAAACCGTTGGCTGAGGATGTCAAGCCGTTGATTTAATCGAGCGTTGTTAGCCATGAAGATCACAAATCTTTTTTATTCCTGATCCTTCTATTCCTCCTGCTGCCTTTGAACCTTTTTTAAATAAAAAAACAAAACACAGTTCTAGACGACATACAATAAATACTAGGACTCAAAATTTTTCTAATCTACAACACTTTTTTTCTTCTTTTCTAATGATGACTAAAAAAGAAAAAGAAAAAAAAAGACAAAGATGACTCAAATAATTAGCAATGTTTTTTTTTTTTTATTTTAGGAACACAAAGCAGGTCGGTGACTTGCTATTTCATTTTTCCTTTTTCCGATGAACTTTGCCGGAAGAAAACAAAAGCAGAAAATCAAAATTGAAAGGATATGCTGATATAAAGCCAAAAAGATGATAAACTCCTAAGCTATGATATCAACTTATATAGTCGATGCCCAAATTGATACGAAACCTATGGCTCTGATACCAACTGATGTAGAACAGGACCGGAAGAACCAAGTTCGTTATCGTACGAACGGACGAGGGTGATTGATATCGTTCAATTGTACGAAAAACTCAAGAACAAAGCATGCCAAAAGGCTTAACAAGAGAAAACTCTTATGATTTTATTGATAGAAAGATGTTATAAGATAACTATTACATTGAGAGCTCCTCCTTTTTATATAGTGTAGGAAATAAAAGCCTAGAACTAAAAATACTTGCTCTCTAAGAAATATAATACTTTCTCCCTAAGAAATAAATCTCTAATTTTCTTAATTAAGGAAAGTAAATAAATCAAAATCTTATCAAATATTCCACATTAATTATTCTCCTAAATAATTAAATAATAATTCTAATAAATAATTCCTCATAACTTATTTCTTTTTTCTCTTTTTCTTCTTACGCCATTTTCCGAGATATTCGTTCCTCATCATAGGATCTATCGTAGCATCCTAGTGGCATGCACATAAGCGTTTTTAAATGATTCCGGTGCCCAGTCAGCTATATCCGGCGAGTAGGACTGTTTTAAAAAAAACAAGTTAAAGGACTAATTTCCTTACCGGAGCAGGACTATGACTAAAAACCTTAATAGACCAAGTTACAGGATTATTTTAATAATTTTCCCACAAAAGTACATCCTCATGCAATATGTTTGAAACCTCAATTTCTCCAATGGGGGTTTTGATTTCATTGTTTGATCCATCCAAAACTTTTTTTACAACCTTAAAAAATAACTTCTTTTTTCGTATGTTTGGTGAGATTTGATGTAGATGATGATGATGTGGATTATTATGAAGAAAAAAAGATGGCGAATATGGTGATAGCGTATTAAAATGATGAGGGGTTTAAAAAGGATGAAGATGGTGATTAAAGATGAAGAAGATAAAGGTTTGTAAAGGGTTTGTGATGAATATGATGAAGTGGCGGTGATGACTATGATGACTTTTTTTTGAGAGGGAAATGATTTAGGATGAAGAAGATGAATGGTTTATGTCTTTATGACGATGAAAGCTTTGTGTATTCGATTTATGGAGAAGAAGATAATTGTGGGAGGGAAATTATGGTGTGCGTAAGTAAAGGTGTGAGACGTAAGGTATATAATATTTGTGGACCAATTTTTAATATAAAAATTTGATGTGAAAATAGTATACAAGTGTGGTGTAAATGTAGAAATTTGGTGTAACTAAAAAATAAAATACTGGAAATTCAATGTGGTGCAAACGTAGATTTGGGTTTTTGGTGAGTGTGGTGTATAGATTTGTAGTGGTAGATCGGGAGAAGTGCGCATAAAGGATTTCCAAATTTTTTGTCCACCTTAGCTAATGACATTTTTAAAAACTAATAAGAAATAAATTTTTATATGCTTTTGAATCAGACAATTTCAGTTTCGGGATGAGAAATTAACACTTAAAATTAAGAAATATGTTCCCTCAAAAAAAAGAAAGAAATTTTGCTCATTTAATTCGACATTAATTTAAGATGTATAATTGCACTTTAGGGCATGCCTCAAGTGTCAAAAGAATTTTGTGGAGGAGTAGCGGCTTAAATGCATGTGTGTTCACAAAGAAACAGCGTACCGCCTCCAGTCCGGCCAGCTCGATTCGGTTTGGTCCTCCTATCCGGCCAGCTCGCTTCGGTTTAGTCTTAGGCTTGGGTTTGCCCCGTAATATATATATATATATATATTCTTCGGAATCAAATTAGCATCACTTCGGTTCTGAATTTAGATGTGTAATAGAGCCGAGCCGAGTCAATACTCTTCAAGGCTCGAGTTTGATTGGATCAAAAATCATGTTTGATACTCGTCTTGAGCTCGATCAAGCCATTAAAAGGTAGGTTTGAACTCGACTCGTCTTGTATGAGATACAACTTGACTCGGCCTCATGTGCTCGATTATATATATATATATATTTATTTATTTTGCCTAACGGGATTCGAACACCCGTCTTTATGCCAGATTTTACTTTAACTCACCACTGGTTTTTTTTTTAGTATTCACTAATTATTTGATAAAATATGTCCAGATTAAACTCGACTATTAATTAATGATTTATAAAAAATTATTATTATTATTATTATTATTATATATATATATATATATATATATATATATATATATATATATATATATATATCGATAAACTAATGAGCTATTTTGAAGCTCGAGATCGGCTTGACTAATTGTTCGAGCAGCTAAATCAATACACGCAAATAAAAACATCAATTGAAACTTATGTGTAAGTAAAATCAATTTTAAGAAACACATTTTAATTTGTTCTTCTCCCTTATAACCCGGTCTATATATCTCTCATTCTTTCCTCTTCGTCTTCTCCGAAAACTCTTTCACCTTCATCAACTTTCATCAAAGTCATTATGGAATATAAAATCTCACACGCCACTCTCGCCGTTCTGAATGTACCTTCATGTGCTGTCTTAGCTATAGATTCCCGGGTATGCAACATCGAAGGGAATGTAGTATCTAACACCTATAACAAGGTTATTCAGCTACGTCCCTGCGTTTTTCTCGTTTCTACCGGAGTTTGTAACTTCATTGATCAACTGAGGGAAGCCCTTCTTGCAAATTTACCCAATCACAACAATATTCGGCTTATGGGTGAGATAGCAGAATTTGTGCAAAATACAGTAAACACGGTCTTGAACAATTTAAGAGATGAAAACGGAGAAATCATTGCACCGGCTAGATCTGCTTTATTTGCTAGATTTGTTCTGGTTGGCCGTTGTGCGTTTGATAGCAGGAATTATTTCTATATGATATCAAAGGGGGAAAACACATGGATGTATTTTGCTAAAAGACTATTGGAAAATGAAAATAAGGTGGTTTGTTGTGGAGCTACTACTGTTGGTCGATTCTTAAAAGCTAACAAGTTGGATGAAAACATGACTGAAGAACAAGCTGTGGACTACGCCTTCAGATCTGTGAGATATTCGGTTTCGGTGGAAAAAGCTTGGTTTAGTGGAGGAAAGATTCAAGTGGTGGTTATGAAACCAGATTCTTCCATTGTTCATACTTGGGAGCAGAATGATCCCACACGTCCTCAGAATGAATACCATTATCAAGGTATGTTGTTAGATTTCTGTTCATTGGTTGATAAATTAATGTTTTTCAATTAAATTTGGTAAGCTTGTATACATTTTTTTTGTTTGTTTTATTTTTTATTTTTTTATTTTAGTGGTCAATAAGTTGGTAAAGAAGAGTTATTATGATTTGTTGCTGTGAATTGTGATTTGTTATTGTTTTGCAGGAGCCCGTATAAACCATGGTCTTTAAGAGACGGTTTCAGTTTCGCCGGATGGAAAACAACTTCTTCTAACTTAATTTATTGGAGTTTTAGAATTGATTTGGAATTGTTTTGGCTGAGAATTGTCCGAACATTTTTATGTTTTGGTATTAGTATTTGTGTAATATTATGGCTTATTATCTTTCGTTTTCTTCTTGCTTCCCTCTTTTTTTAAGTTTTAATCATTTGCTTGTTGTTCTCACTTTTCCTAATTTTTTTAAGAGCATTAGATTAAACATTGGTATTTGACTTGTGGATTCCTTCAAACGCTAATTTTCATCCTCCTTGGATTTTAAATGATTCTCTAAATTAACTTATTGTTAGAGATGTATTAATTGCTCCCAAACGGTAAGGATTAGAACTTGAATTTACTCAATGATATTTCCTTGTTTATGTAGTAGATCATAGTGTTTTTCATCACTCTTCACGTGCTCTTAAATGAAGATAGATTGGTTTGGCACTTCTCGCACAAAGGTCTATATACAGTAAAGTCGGACTATTGTCTTGGAGAGGACTGAGCAGATGACGCTCAAACTCGATTTAGCCCCCCTTCCTCCAAAGCAAACATGTCGTGGGTAGTGGCGGACGCAGGATCTCCGATAAGGAGGGACGGTAAAAATTTTAAAGAAACAAATAAAAAATTTAAAAGAGGGGAGGGGGAGGGGGGAGGGGCAAACAAGATACATACTACATATATTAATAGGATTTTTTCGGATTAAGAGGGCAGTTGCCCCCCCTCACCCCCTTAGCTGTATGTAGGTCCGCCACTGGCTGTGGAGCAACATTTGGAAGTGGAGAGTCCAGCCCTAGGTCCATCATTTTATTTGGAGAGCAACTACAGATTGTTTAGCGAGAGGAGAAAATCTTTCAAAGCGTGGAATCGCAAACGACAAGTGCTTACATTGCGGAGATGGCATGGAGTCGCTTCATCATTCTTGTCTTGATTGCCTAAGATAGTACTTGATAATAAGTTTTTGAATCACTCGATTTCGATATTACGTGATTGAGAAATTAATACCTAAAGGTAGGGGAAAATGTGTGTCAGAGTGATGTTAAAGGGAATGTTAAATTCCTTATCGCACGTTGGAAAAGTGTTGGTCACTTGGCTCTACATTCAAGATGTAAGATTGCACTTAGAGAATTTTGTGGAGAAGGGAGGATAAAAGTCCGGCACATGCTTTGGTGTTTGGGCTAGGCCCGGTATATATATCTTTTGGACCAACTCAACATTTAATTACCTGAGAAATTTTTCTGAAGCATCAGTTAAATTTAAATTGAATCAATGCATCTGTTTGATTCAGAACCGAACTGAAGCAACCGTACCGGAAGCAAAATTGATACTATCAGTTCAGTGAAAAGACAACTAGAATACAAAAACTTGAATCGAAAACAAAAAAGGAGTGGGCATCTTTTTTCGGCCGCCGTTTCCAGACAAATGACCTAGGGCCTCCCTAGGGGTTTTCTTCTCCGGCGAGCATGGCTGCTCGGATTCTAATCTACAGTCTTCTCCTCCCTCTTATGCCCAAATTGTGAAGAGCACAATACAATCCACACCAACTTTCTCATCCTCTTCGTTCCGCTCTTCCACCTTGAAAGGTGAGCCCTCCATTATCATTCCCAAAGAGAATGAATCCGCCATGGCCGCTGCATTTCATCGATCGCTTGTTGGAAAAATTTCCCAAGGATGGCCCAACTTAGAGTAGATCAAAAAGTTTTTGTGTGTGCAGAATTACAAAGGAAATTTTGCCTTAGAACTTTTGGATAATAAACACGCTCTTATCCGCTTTGAACATGAAGAAGATTACATCAGGCTTTTCTCCAAACCGACATGGCAGGTAGGTAGTAAAAATATGAGAATTTTTAAATGGAATGTGGATTTTCATGTTGACAAAGAGCAGTTTATAATTCCCGTTTGGATTTCCCTTCCCAAACTCCCAATTCACTTGATGAACAAAACATTTATTTTTTCGTTGATGAGTTCAATTGGTACCCCTCTACGCATTGACGCAGCTACTGCGGATTTGCGTAGACCATCTCTTGCAAGGGTTCAAGTTGAGGTTGATATTCTAAATAAATAATATCCTTTCTCGCATATGGATTCTGAAAGAAAACGGTGATGGATATTGGCAAGCGTTATTACCGGAGGGAACACGTCCGGCCTAGTACAAACACTGTTGGCATATGGGCCATAATGAGGACAAATGCATTGTTAAACATCCTGAGTTAAGTGCAAATAAGAGCACCCGGTAAGATAGAAAAACTTGCAGGTCTACGTAGCCAAAAATGTCGAAACCGATCAAGGGAAAAAGAATAATGATGATCTTGAGGTTCGCTTGGACGAATCCATGCCCGCGCAAGTAATTTCTGCAAATTTCAAGGATCTGGATTGAAAAATACTGAGAAAAATACAATTCAAAAATCGGAATTAGCGATGAGGCAGTTATTACCAGCTGCCAAAGTAACTATTGTGGTAGAACCTCAAAGCCATCACATCAATGATTTTAAGGAAAAGGATAACGAGAAATAGCTATCCGAGTTAATCAATTTGAAATCAGAAGGTACCAAGTGTTTCAAAGCGGATATGATCATTGAGGAGAAAAAACACGAGGCAATATTAAAGACGAATCAAAAAACCACACAACATGAAATTGATACTCAAAACGACTTCTTCACCAACTCAAAAGAAAACTATCACCGAGCATGTGGGTTTTCAATAGAAAAGGATAGAGACCTCTTAAAGCTCTTGAATGTATCACCTGGAAAAATCAAGGAAAGAAAAACTATTTCTGATGTGGAAAAAGAAACATTTGAGGTTGGAAAAATGCATATGATGACTAGAAAAACGAAAAAGAAAAATAAGCGTTACGTATAAGATTTTGTAGTTTGAGTTATGAAACTCGACTTGTGAGTTTTAAAAACAATATTTTAAATTATTAATAACGTTGTTACTTATTAAAAAAAAATACAAAAACTTGAATCAAGCCTGAACTGTGCCTCTATATATATATATATATATATATATATATATATATATCCTACAACACTGAATGAAAAGAACACATAAATTCAACTCTGCATTAATTTCTTTGCATTCATACAGTGAGATAGCAAGGCAAAATCGGTTGGAACGTTCTCTTCTCATTGAAGTGCAATAACCAGAAGAAATATAGACTGTTATATCATGAGAGTCGTTTGTCATTACCGTGTGTAAACAGTTGGGGCAATAATGTCTTAAGTATTGAGTTCTAAACTCACCTTAATCTGAATAAATATTCGCATTTATCTTTTGCTTTCTGTATTTGTTTTCGTTCGGCATATGATATATGAATAAAATTGTTCTGTACGAATTCTTTTCGTTTATTGTTACAGCGAGTTCATGTTCTAAATAGGGTAATTTATTTTTTCGGCTATACAGAGCCACGTAATTTTTTTTGAGGTTGTATGGTTTATGACATTCGAAAAGAGGTTATATTCTGAAAAAAAAGAGAGGTTATTATTCCATACATATATCTACGGAACATTTCATTTACGTACATATTCACGTCTTATTTCCATACATATTGCAAAATATATGTTGTAACACTGACGAGAAACTTGCACTTGAAGAAAGATAAAACAAATGCAATCTAACAGAAAAGTAAGGCGGAAATTGATAAAACACAGAAACAAAGAGAACACGGTGATTTAACGTGGTTTCCGGCGTTGTGCCGGCTACTCCACGGACAGAAAGAAGATATATCATTATGCACATAATTACAAGGTTTTCACAAGTTCGTGAATAACACTTTGAAAGACACACTTTGCATTGATTACAACTTCGGTATTTATAGGCACAAATCTCAAACCCTAACCGCCAAAGATCTTTGTCGCAATTGTCATAAATACCCCAGATGTGGACCCCAGCTCCAGCTGTTATCCACCAAACGAAACTCGGCTTAAACGGACTTTCCCAGAAAACTCACTTTTCTTGAAAACTCACTTTTCAAAAAACTCACTTGTAATCAGCAAACTCAGATGTAGAACTCAGCAAACTCAGTTTCACTTCATAAAACTCAGTTTCTGCTTTCAGATTCTACCAGTTTTAGAGATCAAGTCACAAAACTAACAAATCTCCACCTTGACTTGAACTCTCATTCAACGTCACCAGATTGCATAATTCAGATGTACTTGTACCAGATGCATTCGTCAATGCCAAGATGTACTTGTACCAGACTTCTCCACATAATCCATTCAGCTGACCTGCCCTCAACTGAGTTCCTGAAAAGTGATTATAAGCTTTGAATGCTAAGCAAGTCCAGACACAACTGAAACTTGCTTTGTTGAACTGGTTTAGTAAGCATATCAGCAGGATTTTTCTTGGTGCTGATCTTCTTCACTACAACCCTCTTCTCATTTCTTAGAAAATGATATCTCACATCAATATGCTTGGTTCTCTCATGATGAACCTGATCCTTAGCTAGACAAATTGGACTCAGACTGTCACAATAAATTTCAGCTTGATCCTGATGTAGCCCCAAATCACTGACTAGTCCCTTCAACCAGATTGCTTCCTTGGCTGCTTCAGTAAGAGCCATATACTCTGCCTCAGTTGTTGATAAAGCTATTGTTGCTTGCAGAGTTGCTTTACAGTTGACAACTGAATTCCCCAATTTGAAAACATAACCAGTCATTGATTTTCTACCGTCCACATCACCTGCATAATCAGCATCAGAGTATCCTATGACCAAACTCTGAGTATCACCTCTATAAATGAGACCAACATCAGCTGTATCCCTAAGGTACCTGAACATTCTTTTCACAACTTTCTAGTGTTCCTTTCCAGGTTGAGCCATAAACCTGCTGACAACACTGACTACCTGAGCCAGATCAGGCCTAGTGCACACCATGGCATACATCAGACTGCCAACTGCACTAGCATAGGGAACTTTTGACATATATTTCTTCTCCTCAGCTAACTGTGAAGCATAAACTGACAAATGAACATTTGATGCCATAGGAGTATCTATTGGCTTTGCAGCAGACATGCCATACTTGGCCAAAATCTTCTGTATATAGCCCTGCTGAGTTACAAACAATTTCTTCTGACTTCTATCTCTCCAGATCTCCATCCCCAAGATTTTCTTGGCTCCACCCAAATCTTTCATTTCAAATTCAGCACTAAGAAGGTCTTTCAGCTTCTGAATATCAGACTTTTTTCTTGCAGCTATCAGCATATCATCCACATACAAAACAAGATAGATGTATGATCCATCTTCTAGCTGACTATTGTAGACACAACAATCATAAGGACTTCTGCTATAACCCAGCTCGATCATGTAACTGTCAAAACTTTTATACCAATGTCTAGGAGCCTGCTTCAATCCATACGAGGACTTTTTCAGCTTACAAACAAATGCTTCTTTACCAGGAACTTGAAATCCCTCTGGCTGAGTCATGTATATCTCTTTGTCTACCTCACAATGTAAAAAAGATGTCTTCACATCTAACTGCTCAAGTTCAAGATCTTGATGTGCCACCATTGCTAGTAACACTCCGATTGAAGTATGTCTGACTACTGGTGAGAATATCTCATCAAAGTCCACCCTTCTTTTTCTCGATCGACCTCTACAGCAACCAAACGTGCCTTATACTTGACTCTTTCTGCCTCAGTCATTCCTTCCTTTTTCTTGAAAATCCATTTGCATGTAGCAACTCTCCTATCAGCTGGATGTTTAACAAGATCCCAAGTTTGATTCTTCAGTAATGACTCCATTTCATCTCCCATGGCAGCAAGCCATTGAGATGACTTAGAACATGTCACTGCTTCCCAGTATGTAGAAGGTGTTAGATGTAATATCGTCGGATCAATCATAGACTGACCCAATTACGCAGCGGAATAGTATAGATCTAGATCTAGTCAACCAAAATACATAAAATAAATAGATCTAACCTCCGAGGGGGTTAGATCGCTTACCAGTTTATGGTGAATAAACTCCAAGAACAATCTTCAATCCACGATCCAAGATAGATGAGAAGCCACAGTCTTCCAATGTGTGTCTCCAAGCACCACCAGGTGGATGGTGTTTCAAGCCGCCGGACCTCCTCGATATGCTACCTTAGAAAACCCGAAGGTTTTCTAAAACTCGAACCCTAGTATTATAGCCGAAATCTCTAAGCTATAATACTCCCAATTATTTTGAAAATAAGTGTGTCAATGAGGCTTGGGAGAACTCTCTTTATATAGGAGAGTAATCCTTGTCCTCCAAGGATTTAATAATTAAGAGATAATTATTAGATTAATCCTTACTCTAAATAAAAGATAAATAAAATAATTATCCCAAACAAATTTGGATAAATCATATTATTATCTAATATTCCATGAATTATCAATTAACAAATAAAAGATAAATCACATCTTAAATAATTATCCAAGAAAACTAATTTCTCTTTAATTATTTAATGATAAAATGCGCCCCACCTTAATAAATAAAAGTCCATGCGCATTTTTTGACACATTGGGCCGAGTCCATGAAAAAAATTCTTTTTCGTGTATTTAATTATCTAGTCCAACTAAACAATTAATCAACATATCAATTAAATAGTCCAATCCAACTATTTAATTATAATTGAGGTGAAACGACAAGAAAACATATGCTATGTTAGGAGCCACGTCGGGACCATGGACCCATATTCAAGAAGCTACTAATAAATTAAATAATATTATCCGTCGGACCGAACAATAATATTCAATCTATTAATTCTGGATTACACCACCATAAACCCGAAATCGAACTCGCCAAATATAGATAACTTATACTCAACTATGAGTTGATAAGCGTCACCTTGATATAATCATTTATATACTAATAAATCCTCCATAGATCGTTTCACTTGATTGTGATATCTCCGTAAACCCTTCTCGAAACATATTATCCTTATTTACCATTAACCCCTAGTGATCAATTAGTTCACAACTAATATAGTATGAACTGGGCCCATCGATCAGTTTTTAGGGTTAACAAATAAGGGAACTGTCTGTCTACTTCCCGAGGAAGGAATGGATTCCATATATGTGATAGCACGGACTACTCACTCATCCCGCAATAGAGCCAACGAGAAGTGTTGGACCACATATCGCTGAAGTGATCCTTACTAACACATCAAACCCTACCCCGCCTAAGCAAATGCCTGTGATCACCTCGGGATTGAGATTAATTCATATATGATCATCTTGTGATTCGATAAGACTTCTCGATTACGGAATTATATCGAGAACTCAAATCAAATCAGTCTAGCCCTTTATGATTATCATCATATATAAATGCCCCACTAGGTACCCTATTACTGACAGTCCGGATAAGACTGTCACACCGTAAAGTGTTCTGGGCGCATTAATAGCAAATTAATCATAAGACCTGTACTCAGATTAATAAACGCTACGGACTAAGTTAAAGTACATCTCACTAACTCAATCCTCTTGTGTATAGCCATACACTAAGTTATGTGATTACATAAACGAGGTACTTAGGGTTTTCAGTAGTGTCTTAATTATAAGCATACATGCATATAATAAAATGAATTATTAATTCTGTCCTAAAACAATTAGATAATTGTCTTTTGGGCACTACACCTAACAGATGGTTCAAAACCATCCACCTATTCTGCAACTTGAAGTGCATATCCAGTCAAATCTTCAAACCCATACCTTCTGGGATGTATCCCACCATTGGATCTTCTAGCTATGTTGACAGCTATATTTTTCTGACCAATATCAGTTTGACGCTCAGCTTACTGGCTTGGATTCAGTTCTAGTTCAGTAACTAGATCAGATGAAAACTGACTTGGATCAGTTGATTGTTGCATTTCAACTGACTCCACCAAGCTCCACTCATCGCCGCTTTTCTCGCTTTTTAGCATCGTTTTGGCCATTATCCTCTCATCGATGAATCGAGCATAGAATTTTCATCAAAAACTGTATCTCTGCTGAGGATAACTCTGTTTTCTGCTGATGACCAAATTCTATAACCCTTAACTCCATCACCATACCCCTCAAACACTCATTTATTGGCTCTTGGTTCCAGTTTCCTTTCACTGACATGATAGTAAATCGTGGCCAAATACCCTTAGAATCGAGTAATCAAAGAAGCTTTCGACCACATTTCAACAGGTGTCTTGAAACTGATCCCTGTGTGAGGACACCTGTTGATTAAGTAACAAGTTGTGCTTACACCTTCTGCCTAAAATCTTCTTGACAAACCAGCATGAGAGAGCATGCATCTTGCTCTCTCCAGAAGAGTTTGATTCATTCTTTCAGCTTCACCATTTTGCTGATGAGTATTCATGACTTTATGATGTCTGGCAATACCCTCATTTCTGCATAACTCATCAAACTCATTCC
Organism: Gentiana macrophylla; assembly: GCA_026214975.1. Taxonomy (NCBI): domain Eukaryota; kingdom Viridiplantae; phylum Streptophyta; class Magnoliopsida; order Gentianales; family Gentianaceae; genus Gentiana; species Gentiana macrophylla. The sequence continues at coordinate 88,776,858 of CM047811.1, forward strand.
AACAGAATTCTAGACCATTATCCGTACGAAGCCTCTGGATCTTCTTCCCCAACTGATTTCAACTAGAGCCTTCCATTGCATGAAGCTCTTAAATGCCTCACTTTTGTGTTTCATCATCACCACCCAAGTCTTTCTTGAATAGTCATCAATGAATGACACAAAATATCTGTGACCACCCAATGACTCCACCTTTGATGGCCCCCAATAATCAGAATGAATGTAATCAAGTGATGACTTTGTGCTGTGTATCCCTTTGGAGAACTTGCCCCTATGAAGCTTCCCAAACACACAATGCTCACAAAATTCTAGATTCTTGACCTTACATCCCCCAAGAAGATTATTCTGAGAAAGAATCTGCATCCTTTTTTCACCTATGTGACCCAGTCTCATGTGCCACAGTTTTGTCAGCTGTGACTGATGAACTTCAGCAGATGCTACAGCAGCAGACCCAGGCACAACTGATCCTTGCAATATATACAAGGTTCCCCTTTTGACTCCTCTGAGAAATGAAACTGAGATTTTGTAGACACTCAGTTTTCCACCTTCACCCTTAAAACTGAATCCCTTGCTGTCTAAAAGACTGAGAGATACCAAGTTCTTGGTCATCTGTGGAACATGTCTAACTTTACTCAACATACAGAATTTACCATCCTCTGTCCTCAACTGAACTGAGCCAATCCCAACTATCTTCCAGACCTTGCTGTTTGCCATAGCTATATGACCACCATCTATCTGTTGATAACTTGAGAACCACTCTCTGTGTGGACAAATATGATAAGATGCTCTAGAGTCCAGAATCCATACATCAGCATGATGTGCTGATTCTCCAGCTACTAGAACCATGTCCTCATCTGAATCAAACTCAGCCGCAACAGCAGCTGTTCCAGAACTGGTCTCATGCTGTTTCTTTTTCTTTGGACAGTTGGACTTTCAATGTCCCTACTCCTTATAGTAATTACAAACATCTGTAGATTTAGGACCTTTGGACTCTATCTTCTTTGATTTCTTCTTCTTCCAGACTGCTGCCCATGCCCTTTTCCACCACTATTGCTGACCTTACATCTTCCAATACAACTGTATCCTTCCCAACTATGAAGGACTACACAAAGTTCTCATAAGAAGCGGGTAGTGATACCAACAAAATCAAAGCTGCATCTTCATCCTCAATCTTGACATCAATATTCCTGAGATAAAGTAATATTGTGTCCAACTAATCAAGATGATCTCTCGGCTGAGCCCCCTCATGCATCCTTAGGCTAAACAACCTCTGCTTTAGCAGCAACTTGTTGGTCAATGACTTAGTCATATACAGTGTTCCAAGCTTTGACCATAACTTAGCAGCTGTGTCTTCCTCAGCAACTTCTATGATAACATCATCAGATAAGCACAACATGATGGTAGAATGTGCTTTTTCCTCCAGACTGGCATAATGCTGCACTGGCATCTCCTTTACCGGATAAAAGAGTCCACAACCTTTGTTCTTTTAACAAGGCCCACATCTTGATTTGCCACAGACTAAAACTGTTCCTCCCTTTAAATTTATCAATCTTTACGTTAATTACTAAAATCTTTCTTGCTAAAGAACAGACCTTTGATCACAAAATCCTAGCACCGGTCACCAGTCTTGGTGAAGATCAACTCCGTTCAACCTGCAAATCTCTCTGAATCTTGAACCTGGCGCTCTGATATCAGTTTGTTGTAACACAGGCGAGAAACTTGCACTTGAAGAAAGATAAAACAGGATGCAATCTAACAGAAAAGTAAGGCGGAAATTGATAAAACACAGAAACAAAGAGAATATGGTGATTTAACGTAGTTTCCGGCATTGTCCCGGCTACTCCACGGACATAAATGAGATATTTTTTTATGCACAGAATTACAAGGTTTTCACAAGTATGTGAATAACACTTTGAAAGACACACTTTGCATTAATCACTACAGGAAATTCACGTTTTAACGACGTGCAAAGCGAGTCGTAAGTTGTGTTTTACGACGTGCATGGGCACGTCGTATAAACCCGCGTAGTAAAAGTGTTTTACGACGTGCGAAATACACGTCGTAAAGAAATTTTACTACGTACATTTTGCACGTCGTAATTCTTACGACGTGCATTTTGAACGTCGTAACTTTGTTCATGCCAATTAAAAGGCTCATAATTTCTCAATTTACGAAGGGTTGTGCACGTCGTAAACTGATTCCCGCCTATAAAAAATTAATTTTGCATGTCGTAACACCCCACAATAATACAAATAGGAATATTCAATTATACAAATAGGTAACACACTAAGTTCACAATACTACAAATAGCTAGACCGTGTATCTATAACGAAATTTTAACAAAATGTCATTCAATGGAAAATTATAACAATAGAATGTATTATTACAATTCCAAATCTACCGTAAACAATATCATGTCTTGTATTCTACAATCTGAATACATATCTCTCTCAGTGAAAACACTCATAGTACCATGCCCACATCCTGCATAGCACAAAAAAAAAACCAAACCAATTTGATATCAGCAATTGAAAAACACTCACAGTATTCATACAATCCACCTTGCATAATGAAAGGAGAACAAGTCTAGAATAATCTATCAAAACATATTCTAATCCAAGATCAATCGAAAGAACTGAAAGGGTGCCTTTACTGCTTATGAAAATAACAGTTTATGCAAATAATCAAACACATCTCTCCTTAAGTTCATCAGGGATTAAATCACCACGACCAGCCTTGTTTACCTGCTGCACGCATCTATTCAAAGAGATTTTTAGTCTTCATCATGTCAAGATGTTGTCCTTATTGCAAAATAGTAGAGGAGATATTAATTACCTCTTTATGCCATCAAGCAGTTCGTAATCATTAGCATCATGGGAGGGGAGCTGTTGAAGAAGTATAAGGGCTTGAACCGATATTTCGTTCTCAATAAAAACACACAAGCGCCAATGAACGGTACGCGCAATCGCCGGTGAACAGAACGCGCACGCCGGTGAAAAGAACGTGCAATTGCTGGTGAACAGAACGCACAATCGCCGGCGTTAGCGGCAGAGGAACGGGTGACGGCAAACTGAAAACGGTGAGTGAAAGTGGTGAGCAGGGTTTGGTCGTGAAATGGCAATTCATGAGATGGTTTTTGTAAATGGAAAAAAATATTTTGAAAGCCGGAGAGTACACGGAGAAAAAGATTTTCAGAAGAAATTACTACATGTCAAGGGCGGAGCCAGGATTTTCACTTGGGGTGGGCTAATGAACTATATCGAATTCGTCGGGTGGGCTGGATTAAGAATATTTTATGGATCGAATAGGACTACATACATTTATTAGTGTGATATATTTTTTTTCGGGTGGGCTTAGCCCCCCTAAGTCCTAACATACCTCCGCCCTTGCTACATGTTCTTTACGACGTGCATTAAAAGCACGTCGTAAATTTATACTATATCATATTTATGACATGCTGAAAACGTTATATACGACGTGCCTATAAAGAACGTCGTAAAAGCTAAATTTACGACACGCATTTATTGCACGTCATAATTTCCTAGTTTTTTTGTAATGTGATTACAACTTTGGTATTTATAGACACAAATCTCAAACCCTAACTGCCAAATATCTTTGTTGGAATTGTCATAAATACCCCAGATGTGGACCCCAGCTCCAGCTGTTATCCACCAGACGAAACTCAGCTTAAACTGACTTTCCCAGAAAACTCACTTTTCTTGAAAACTCACTTTTCAGAAAACTCACTTGTGATCAGCAAGCTCAAATATAGAACTCAGCAAACTCAGTTTCCACCAAAACTCAGTTTCACTTCACAAAACTCAGTTTCAGCTTTCAGATTAGTTCTACCAGATTTAGAGATCAAGTCATAAAACTAACAACATATTATGTACGGGGCGAGGATATAATTACCGTAGAAATTATCTATGCATTTTCGTAAATAATTCATAAAATTTAGCTTGTCAATTATGCCCGAACCGGCTATGTTGAAGATTCCACCAATTTGCCCAGATGATGCTTTTGGATGCCTCTTTCATAATCAATTTTATTGTGTTACATGTAGATTCTAGATGTGTAATAGACTTAATATCTGTTAAATATACTAAGGACGCACCAGATGAGGGATTGGAGTGCAGGCAGATAGGACACCTTCTTTGGGGCATTTCGTCGAGCATGTTGACATGTGAAACAGTTAGTTTGTTAGGAAACTTAGTTACGGAGTGTACAGGCCAATCAGTCTATATAAACAGCTATTAGGAGCTTAGGAAGTTAGTTAGCAAGTTTAATTCATTGTAAAAGTGATCAACTCATGGAGAATTGATCAACTCATTTTTCCCGTCATTTCTTGTATTTGAATGTTCATCTTCTTCGTTGAATCATTTTGCAGAATTCATGAAATCTGCTTCTTGTTCTTTCATTCTCGTTTGTTAACAATATCACCGGAAATAATCTGGGCTAGTTTGGTTTATGCTTTGTTGTGGCGTGATTTGCTCTTCCTTGAAAATCAAATCCTATTTCCTGTTCTAAAGGAAATCCCGTAGATAAAAAACGAAACCACGTAAACAATTTATACGGAAATGGCTTTCCCGTAGGGCTTTCCCATAGATATTATATACGGAATATGTACTTTGCCCCGTACATACTAAATTTTATGAATTATTTACAGATATGCGTAGATAATATATACGGAAATGTTTCACCCGTAGATATTATCTACGGCAAATATGTTATCGCCCCGTCATAATATGTTTTGCATTATGCACGGTACTAAGATGTTTCCGTCAATAATATGTACAATCATGTTACATTTCTTAAATATATGTCCGGATAACCTCTTTTTCGAATGTCAAAGACCATTCAACCTAAACAAAAATATGTGGCTCCGTATAGCTTGAAAAAAAATTCTCTCTAAATAGATTATCAGAAAGTAAATTGAACCATTACTGTTTTCCAACAAATCTCAAATAATAGTTATAATAAAAAAAAACCGAAGTCAGGGACAACCTCACACATAAGTGAGTGACACAACATTCGATCGCATATTTGATCAAATGGTTATATATATATATATATATATATATATATATATATATATATATATATATATATGTTTATTTAATAAATTAATACACAAAATTTATTGAAACTCAAAGTATACTCCGACTGAAAAAATACAAAAAAAAATTCAAAAACTAGAAAGGACTGTGTCCTTATTTCGAAGATAAATGCATAGCATAGGACATCATTTGTTGTACCAACATTTTGGCGTTTGTACAATTCAATCCCAGCAAGTATGACCATGTGATGCATTATTGAACCCATTTAAGGAAACAATCACCTATTTTCACTTTGGATTCCTGAAAACAAATCCTGGTGATGTATCCCATCTTTTGTCCGTATGATCACGCATTTCAAATGATCCGCATCGTTTTTACTTTTATTTTGGCTTTACTTTTATTATTATTTTTTTTTTTTTTTTTTTTTATGTGTGTGTGGGGGAAACGTTGCTATGTAGAGCACTATAATACGCAAAATGGCTATCTTTTCTTTCTTTCTTTTTTTCTTTGTCAGAAAAGGAAAAGGCAATAAACTTACACACACGGTATGATTCGAATCCATGAACTTTGTCTAACCGTTTGAGCTATGTTTTTAAAGGACTATCGTTTTTGATTTCTTAAAACGTAGGGGTTCGATATTTTTTTTTTCTGTTGATGCAATTTTTTATTAGCGGGTGATTTTATCCGGAAATAAAGAATCATGGGGAAGAACTAGAAAATCACTATAAAACTGTTTTATCTATTTATATCCGACTGTCCGTTTTAATAGAATTTTTCTACATCAGAATTACTTCAATTTGAGTGTATATGTAATGACCTAGATTTTTAACTAGGAACATTTTTGTCTATTTGATGATTTTACGGACCGTTGTCTAGCAGTGGCGGACGCAAGATCTTGAGTAGCGAGACAGTAACATGACAAATGAAAATTTTACAAGGAGGCAAATAATACACATAATATATATAATATTGTTTTTTCGGCTCAAGGGATGTGAAGAAATGATGAACTTAACATGGTTCATCAAGAACAAACAGAATTTGAAATAAACGAAGGCGGGAAAAACTCAAAGGAAGAACATAGACTCTTTCTTTCAATAATACTTTCAATTGATGATTACATTGTTTAATTCTCAGCTTTATATAGAGATCTTAACCGCTATTGGCAGCTACTAACTTCTAGAGTTAGTTATAACTACCAAAACTACTTCTAACCGACTCTTCTCCTAGGTGTTCGACCTTATGCCTCTACGAGCTTCCTACTTGTAGTCTTGTGTACACCACAGCTTTATATCACCGACACCCCCTCAAGATGGACTAGGGGAGCATCCTACTTGTAGTCTTGTGAACACTGTGCAGCCTTATATATATGAGAGGGACTGTATCTTTTGTGGAAATAGTGAAACAAGGGTGCATCCAAGGGTTTTGTCAAGAGATCTGCCAGTTGATTCTGAGTTGTGACTGGTAGGAGCTTCACTAGTCCAGATTGGACCTTTTCCCTTGTGACATGACAATCAATCTCAATGTGTTTTGTCCTCTCATGAAACACTGGATTATGTGCTATGTGTATGGCACTCTGACTATCACAGAACATGGAAATGGGCTGTTGAACTGGAGTACCTAGATCGTGTAGAATATGCACCAACCATTGTAGTTCACACAACCCTAGTGCCATGGCCCTATATTCAGCTTCTGATGAACTCCTTGAGACTGTTGCTTGCTTTTTAGACTTCCAAGACACTAAAGCAGATCCTAGGAACATGCAATAACCAGTTATAGATTTTTTGGTTTCATGACATCCTCCCCAATCTGAATCAGTGAATGCAATGAGGACTAGGGAGTTATTTGCAGGAAAGAAAACACCTTGAGCTGGTGCCAATTTAATGTACCTAAGAACTCTGTGTACAGTATGTAGGTGATTGATAGTTGGGGCATCAAGAAACTGGCTCAACTGATGCACTGCATAGGATAGATCTGGTCTTGTTACTGTAAGGTATAATATTTACCAATGAGACTTCTGTACTGTGTTTATCTGGGAGGAGATCAGAGTCACCATGTTGTAAATGTGTTTTAGATGGCATAGGTGTGTTTTAGATGGCATAGCTATATAGGATTGACCTTCTGACTTTGTGAAAAGGCTGTAATCATGCTTGGATTGAGTGTAACCAAGACTGACTAGTGAAGATGTCAACTTTGCATTATATTGCCTACTGGCTTGTTTGAGTCCATATAGTGATTTAGTGAGCTTAAAAACTTGGCCTTGCTTGGTTTTAAAGCCTGGAGGTGGGACCATATATATTTCTTCTGTTAGGTCACCATCACTACAAAAAAATAGCAGATTTTGCGACGGAAGATTACCGTCAGAACAAAGTATTCCGTCGCAAACCCTAGTTTGCGACGGATTTGCGACGAATTTTCTTTGTCGCATTTTTTAGTCGCAAAAACCCAGTTTTGCGACGGTTTATCCGTCGCAAATTGTTTGCGACGGATTTTGCGACGGATAATAACGTATTTTATTTTATTTTTTAATTATAATTTCCGTCGCAAAAAAATGTTTAATCCGTCGCAAAAAATGTATAACCCGTCGCAAATTATTTTTATTAAATAATTTATTTATTTTTAGATCTTTGCATATCCGTCGCAAACGAGCCTTTCCCGTCGCAAATAACAAATAGCGACGGAAATATTCCGTCGCACAAATGTAAAACTCCGTCGCAAAAATGTATAATCCGTCGCAAAAAATGTATAATCCGTCGCAACTTTTTTATTATTAAATAATTTATTTATTTTTAGATCTTTGTATATCCGTCGCAAATGAGCCTTTGCCGTCGCAAATACCATATTGCGACGGAAATATTCCGTCGCAAAAATAAAATAAACAGAAAATTATGGTTTTTTGCGGTGACTGCCAAACCACCGCCGCAAAACAGCCTTATTTTCCCCGTAGCATTACAATTGCTACTACCGCTATCAACAACAACAATATAAACGGGAATACGATATCAAAGGGATATGTCAAAAATACGTCAAAGGAAATGTCAAAAATGAATAAAACGATATGTCAAAGGGGATACGATAAGCCAAAATAAATAAAATGTATCAAAACAATGTCACCAGTCGGACCGGTGTACTACCTAAACCCATGTCACCTCCTCTCCAGTCCATGATCGAATGGTCATCTCGTGTCGCCTCAGACCGGGTTGCATCCTCCGGAGGATGTCGCCTAACCACTGGTAATCCACGCCTCCATCTGCGCTAGTCTGTCATCCTGACGCTTTCTGTCTCTCTCTAGCTCCTCCAACCTCGCCTGGGTTTCTGCATGAGTCTGTCTGTCTCTCGCCATCTCCTGGGTGAGACGGGTGATTATGCCCGGAGAGTATGTCTCAGCGGATGAGTGTCGAGCAGCAGCAGGCCTGTCGTAGTACATGGAGGCAGCTGACCCCATGCCAAAAACTCTCCCCTTCTTGTCGTAACCACCAGCGGCTTCGTAATAAAGACGCGACTCGTCGACAGGGGTGTCAGGCTGCGTCTCCTGGGCTTTCGCCTTCTTCGAGGTGAAGACATCCTGCAAAGTATGATATAAATTTGTTAGTAACAATAATTACATGATATATATATAATGTATATATAATATTTACAATACATAACGTACCATGATTTTCTCAAACTTCCTCGAGACGAAGTTGCCCGACTTCTTCTTCTTCGAACTACTCACCAGATCACCGATCGATAGGCGCGCCTCTATTGTCCTCCATGGCCCGAGCGAAATCGATAACGCGCGCGTCGCCCATAGCATGTGTCCTGTGGATCTTCCCTTTTCACCGGATCGTAAGCTCGGTTTAGCTTCTTTTTCTCGAGATGTTTCTCGAACGCCTATTCCGACATAAGATAAACAAGTTAGTACATACATATATATATATATAACACAAGTATTATTAATTAAATATTGAATAATTGCTTACGGGACTCCCAATCCACTCCTCGAACTGACGGAGAATATCCGGGGTCATCCAAAGCCGAGCACGGGGTTTGTTTGAGCCCGATACATATAATCACGGACTCGTTGATAGCATACCGCTCAAAAGCTTCCTAACCAGCGCCGTGGCGTAACTCAAGCCGAAATGACCCTCGCAACATAGTTATATATATGTTATATGTATAGTTATAATTATAGTTATATTTATATTTAGTTATATTTATATGAACGACGTACTCTAAATGCGTGCCACCACCTATCCTCTTTGCTCCCGGTCGGGCATTATGCCACGTGGTGGCAAAAGTGTTCAAGCCGCCGATTATGGCGTTCTTGGCCATTTTCTTGACATAGTTGTCGGTAAAACTCGTCATATTGAAAACAATAAGTTGTTAATATATTTGGTTAATCAAAATATAAATAAAAATACAAACAAATTAACGCAAGATATGTATTAACTTACCATCTCCCGGGATCCAAAACCGCAATCCAAGGTCACCATTGACAATGACACCAAAATCCTCCTCGCTTCATCCGGTGTATCTCATCATCCAAACTTCTTTGCATCTGTGTGGAGGAAGACGCTCCGGGGGGGGGAACTACCCTACCCGCGTCTACCTCTACCTCTACCTCTACCCGACATCTATTTGACATGAGAAAATGACGTTTATACTAATCTAAATGCAATTATACTAATTAATAATAAATTACAATGTTTAATACATTATTATTCAAAGAATGATGACAAAATAAAATATTTAATACATTATTATTCACTATCACTACTAGAATGGAAGAGTTCTTCCTCCTCTTCATCAAGATCTCAGATCATCAACCGATTCTTCTTCCTCTCCATCTTCTTGTTGAATGAAATCCGCCATCTCATCATCATCCAAGTCATTATCCCCAACATTGGAGTCAACATCGACATCAAGATCTTGGTGGACAATGTTAAGAGGATCGAGATAATCGGAAACATCATTGATCACTTGTTCTTGGAAAACGGTTTCCTCGACGGGAGCATCGATAGTCGATCTTGCCTTTGTTTTGAAAACAACCGACCATTGATCTTTGTCTTTTTTCAAACTTGGATATGGAGCATAGTAGACTTGCTCGACTTGATAAGCCAGAACAAATGGATCATAAGCGCCATATTTCCTACCACGATGAACTTCAACTATCTTATAATCTTTATGCACATTTATGCACATTTTGCAAACTCAGGTTTTACTCAACTTACTATGAAACTAACAACACTTTAACCTAAATTTTTAATTCATGGTCAAAGGTTCGACGTCAAAATAATTCGGAGGCTTTGCCGGATAACAAAGTACCCCCCAGTACCATTTTCCAAACGGGTAGGAACATCACCCTTTTCAACAAACCAATTCAACCACATACTTATCATCATTTCAATCCAAATTCAACAAACCAATTCAACCAACATCCTGTTTCTAAACTAAGCATTTTCAACCAACATCCGGCTTTGCACATACTTAAGCATTCAACAAACCAATTCAACCAATTCAACCAACATCCGGCTTTGCACATACTTAAGCATTTTCCTAACTTATCTAACTAATACACATAAGTAAGCATTTTCCTAACTTATAATTACAACACATATATATCTATAAATATATACTACATATGATACACTACCTGACATCTATTTGACACGTAAAATGACGTTTATACTAATCTAAATGCAATTATAATAAAAAAAGGCGTTTATACTAATTAATAATATGTGCAAGGAAAGCGAGATTTTTGTAGATCTCGTGCTCACGGGTTTGCAATAGATCCCTAACTATTGAGATTTGCAAGTAGCACCTCTAACTACACCGACCTCAAGCAATTTCTTTGTTTGCTAAGCCGAGTAACTACAACACCTTCTTCGAAGCTGTAAAAAGTGCAAAGAAAGTAAGTGGACTCGCCAAAAAAATAAGTTAGGTAAGTATAGCAGCACACCGAGTATCATATGTCAATCAAACAAAGGTGGCAGGAATCTAAAGGTGAAACTAAGCTAAGATAAAGTAGATGCACTTGAGATTCCAAAGGTGAAACGCATATTTCAGATCTCATTTTCATCCATCACACATCACACACCATGTCAAACAAAAACGCATCAGATATTGAAAATCTGTTTTACAGCTTTCGATGTGGTTTTGTGTCAACTTTGAGTACCCTATACTACTTGGAATGAGCTGAATTTTTGATGTGTTATATATTGCATATAGGGGTACATTTTTCATTGAGAAACCATTCTGGTTTGAGGCCTGTATAATAGTTAAATGTTGGTCACAAACTGCTTAGTCAAAACTGTCCGGCTGGGAGCTAATTAGGCTGTGTGGTGTTTTTGAATGTCGGGTTGAAGCCCAAACGAGCTGAAAATTTAAGGGATTATAATTCAGAATATTATGAGCATTTTATCTTCTTAGACCAATATACATAACTAGCTGTTTCATATCATACCGTGCCCTCTAAAACACATGACTTGTAAATGGACAAATACCCTTCTCATAAAACAGAAAAAAAAAAAACAAAATATGCAAATCATCAAATAAAAAATGCAAAAGGATTCAAGGACAGCCACAAAGGGTCTCGCCATTTCTTAGACCCTGGTTCTCTAAACAAGGCACGATCTCTAAAATATAATCATTTCATCGAAACAAACACATCATAATTTCCAAACCCTGGGCCACCATAATCACAAATCGTATTGACATTTTATGGCTTAATTAATATGTTCAACCGCTAAGGGATGACTTCGTATACGTTGAAGTTAATCCTAGTAGCTTTGTACAATAATCAAAGTAGTCTCTTCATATCGTTCGCAAAAGAAATCACCTCCTTCTGACATATGCATATGACAGGTGGCTTAGCAACCCGAGGACCATTACTAAGATATATTTAGTGAAAATCCCTGAAACCCAAAATCAATATTCAACAAAATAAAAGAACATATCACGCTAATTAGTCAACTTCATCATTACACAAATTTGTTCCTCATTCGATACGGTTGTTCAAGTAATACACACATCATCATCTCATTTGCAAAAACAATAATCAATGAAATTTCAAGACTCATCCAACAAAGAAATTGAAATCAACAATATCATTAGAAGTCTAAACATCAACAATTTATATCATTAAATATATATAATTCATTATGCATTGGAATCGGGTGTGGGGAGAGGGGTGGGAGGGGAGGAAGAGGTTACCTTGTGAGTGGCTCTGCGGCGGTGGTGGAAGGAGGTGGCGCCGGAAACAGTTCAGCAGGGGGGGGGCGGGGAGAGAAGAGGGAGAGAAGAAGAGAAATGAGGAAGAAAAGGGGATTATGCGACTGATATCCGCCGTCGCAAACATGTAAATTCAGAATAATAAAATAATTAATAAAAATGTATTAAATATTCCGTCGCAAAATAATACAAATGCCGTCGCAAAAAGGCATTTTGCGACGGAAATTAAATTCCGTCGCAAATTTTATCTAAATTCAGAATAATTTTATAAAATTTTATTGAATAGTCCGTCGCAAAATAATAAAAAGTCCGTCGCAAAATTGCCCGCCAAGTGGAAAATTCGGTCCCGCCAAGTGTCCCGTCGCAAACATTAAATCATCCGTCGCAAACGTAAATTTGCGACGGAAATAAGGTCCGTCGCAAAAACTCCGTCGCAAAACTGCTGTTTTTTTGTAGTGCATATAGGAATGCATTGTTTACATCCAACTGCTGAAGTAACATGTTTTTGGCAGCAGCAACAACAAGTAGCAGTCTTATGAAGGCATAGACTTAATGTTTAAGTCTTCATTTGTAAATAGATGATCATGTTTGTTACATTCTCTTATGAAAAAAGAGAAACTATAATTCAAAAAACTAACTAACTTGCTTTTACAATCACTAATGATGCCCCCAACATAAGAAACATTCGGAGTATCAACATTCAGTTTCTGGTTGAAAATTTGAGAATCCGTTTAGAAAGGACATTGAAAAATCCTCAAGTAATGGAGATGATATCTACCATCCAATAAATATGGGAAAATGCCAAGAATAAGACCAGTGGTTCTTGAAGCACTCTCCAGCTACCACTTTATTACCTCTGGCTATCAATATTAAATTTTGTCAACCCTGTCAGTGGTGGAGACCACTCTCTGTTGTGAAAGATAATTATGCATTGACTTATTATCATCATAAGATTCAATGTAGGCCTCGGTTTCTTTTTCTACCCGAGCATTAATATTGGCAACCATCATTCTTTTCGTTTTCAAAAAGTAAAGTATATCTACTATTCTATATCCACCAAAGATTACAGATAATTCGATCCACACTGTTTTCATTGTCAACACGGGATTCAAAGAAATCAAGATGATAATACCAGAATATCGTTGGGTGAGTTGAGTGAGTAATCGGATTACTGAGGGAGAAAATCCAACTACTAAAACAAGAGAGTTTGGTGATTATTAATGGTTGTGTCGTTAGAGACTGCATACCCTTGCATTGTAAGGGATCAAGTCACTGAACGTTGTGTTCGCTACGTAGTTCTAAAGTTGGAGGATGAGAATCCGTATATAGAGAGCTTTTGTAGGGGAGTTATAGCTCAGATCCAGGATCTCAGAACCTGCTGTTGAGGGCCAGAGTGATGCGGACGTGGGGAAGTTATCGCTCAATGAGGCTGAGATCATGAATTGTGTATAAAAGTGGATTTGAGACAGTTATCAATGATCAATCATGGGATCATGCCTGGTAATGCCAAGTAACTATGTTGGAGGTGAGAGATGACCTGTTCTACTAAAGAGAAAACTCTTTTGTCGGGTCGGCTGAGATCGTGGATTGTGTATAAATGTGGATTTGGGACAGTTATCAGGGATCAGTCGTGGCATCAAGCTGGGTAATTCCAAGTAATTATGTTGGAGAATGATGATGGCATGTTCTGCTGAAGAGCGAGCTGTTTGGCAAGGTCGGTTGATTATCTTTTGAGATATGATTGGTTGAGTGTGAGAATGACCTTTGGAGGTCGGCTGTCTGATACTCTGGGCGAGACTGATAGAATTGCTGAGAGCGACCTTCCTAAGGTCGGCTTATCGTATTTTGAGCTATTGATAGCTAGCGGTCCAATTAAAGGCTAGTGCTGATATGGCCCACCTAACTATTTTGACCCGTATTAGGCCCAATATATCCAATGTAGATAACCTTCGGGTTATGCCATCATCACAAGACAAGATAAATATATGTGTTTCCTTCAAAAGGAGCCATCTGGAAGAATGCTCCATAACTCTTTCAAAATAGCACAGTCAAAGAAGCATTGCCATGTAGTTCCGGTAGGGTGATTGCAAATCCTACGTGAACTTTGTCCAATGCCTCGATTCCGGAGGCCTTCTGATGTTGGTAAGCCATTTAGTCAAAATTTCCATTAAAATGCTTGATTCTAGGCTTTACTTTTATACTCTACAATGACTTCCGAATTCTTTTTTTATAAGTATTTGACGGAAAAACATGGTTGCCTCGGCCTCCATCCATTTAAAGTTGGGCGATAGATGATACTCTATTTTAACTGAGTAGATTTTGTTGGTAGTCTACTGCCATATGGGCTTGTCTTCAATGTTTCTCACAGACAACAGCATTGACAAGATGTTTTGGGCTTTGTACGGGCAAAAACTCCCAGGAATACCATCACCTGACGGGATTTATAAGACAACTAACATTATTAAAGAGTAGAGAATCAACGACTGTATGTGCTTTAAAAGTTGTCTCAAGGGGCAACCGAGAATACTTACTTACATCCACATTTTCACCATTTTCGATCTTCCATCGTAGCCTTTTAAATAAAAGATCTTGTCCATCAAGAATGCTTATTCAAATGCCTGAGGGATTAAAAGTAATAGCTGCCATAACAAAATCATTCGACCTAATGTAAGAGTCCCGGGATCACTTAGTATTCTCCATGCTTGTTTTGCCAACAATGCTAAATTGAAACATTCTAAGTCTTTGAACCTAAGACTTCTCTCTGATTTAGGTTTGCAGCATTGAGGCCATGATTTTCAATGAATCCTTTTTTCACCATTCAGTTATCCCAAAAGAAGCTTCTTGTTATCCTTTCTAGCTCAGCAATAAGTTTTTTGGGAGAAGGAGACAAAGCACAACATATTGTGGGAGCGATTGAATAACTAATTTTATCAACACTTCCTTACCCGCAGAAGATAAAATATTCTCTTTCGAACCATTGAGCTTATTTCCAACCCTTTCCTTAACAGATGATAAAATTCATTTTTAGTGCGTCCAACCACAAATAAAAATCCAAGATATTTTTTTTTCTCTCATTCCCATAAGGAATATTTAGTAATGGGGTGAGCTCTTGTTGATAATCTCTATCAACACACGTGCTAAAAAAGACGCCGGATTTGCTCTGATTAATTTTTTGGCCAGAGAATCTCTTCTCTTATACACATTAATTCAACATCTCCAAAATGGATAAATATGCCTTATTACTTGCCTCCGTGAAAATTAAGGTGTCACACTTATATTTTTCAATCTATAATTCAAAATTATATTTTTTTTTACCAAATTTTATGTATTTTCCTGCTATATATTTTAAGAGAATAATGACCATATTCCAACGTATTTTTAAAAATTAACTGTCTGAATTCAGCATTGTTCGAAATTCAATGTTATTAAAATTCACTGTTGAAATTTACTATAAGAAAACGATGTGATGATATCAAGAGAGAGTATAAAACAAATTGGATTTATTTATAACAATATAACTATTAATGAGACATTACGTACCCTGTTGGTAAAAGCTAAAGCCTAAGACTAAGAGGTCCCGGGTTCAAGCCAACATTACCCTGATGGTTCAAACCTCTCTTGAGGCGAAAAAAAAAGGGTGTGTGCGTGCGTTTAAACTTTAGTTTCGGTAAGAGAAAAAAGGAAAAATTACATATTACAAGGTTTTATTATTCCTTTTAATAATATTATTATTTTTATTTTTTTTTTTAAATAATACGAGAATTAGTTCAAGCAAATAAAAAACTTCAATTGAAACTTTTGACTAGCTAAAATAATTGAATAATGATACGTTCATCAATTGTTGTGCCCTATGTTGTATAGACACGGCACAAACACGTCGCATACGATATTTAACACGGACTACGAATTTATACTGGCTAATTCCAAAATTTACGTATTATTTATACGCCATTGACACGTCATTATATATATATATATATATATATATATATATATATATATATATATATATATATATATATATATATATATATATATATATATATATATATATATATATATATATATATATATAATATAATATAATATAATATAATATAATATATATGGGTGTGTGAGATGTAAATACGATTCAATTTATCAAAAAAAAATATTCGTAAACATCTAAAAAAACTAGACAAAATAAGATAGGTAATACGTAAATTCTATGAATATCTAGAATAGATATTCGACCTTTATACGGTGCCAAAAGAAATTGTGATTGACATTCAAAATATTACAAACTGAAAAAATTATTGTTTAGCATCAAAAAACATATAAAAATACCACGTATTATTTATTAAATTATTATAATATTGAAAATCATGTATTTTAAAGTTTCTATTGAAGAATCTTAAATAAAGAAAAACAAAAAATTTTAAAAATTGAGTTCATGAGTATCGGTGCCGTGTCGCGGAGTGTCGGCAGTGTGTCGGATATTAAAATTTTAAATAATATTAAATTAATCGGCCGACACGTGTCGGACACGGCGTTGGGGCGTCTCGGAGCGTGTCGTGTCATGTGTCGGACACAGCGCACAGCGCCCAGATTGAATTGTCGATGCATCATATATAGGTGGTGCCACACCGAACAACACAACAATTATTTACACCGTTGATTGTGATCAGTTTATATCATGATCAATTTAAAGTCATACTCCATCCATCTCATTTTAATAGTCTTGTTTGACTTTTTACACGATTAAGAAAAGTGTAATTAATGCTTTGAATTTCATTAAATGATCCAATATTTTTTACATTTGTGCCCTTTAAGTAATATTTTGTCATAAATGTAAACATATTGGATTTTTTAATGAGATTTAAAGCATTATTTACACTTTTCTTAATCGTGCGAAAAGTCAAACAAGACTGTTAAAATGGGACGGAAGAAGTAATTATCAACGATGCATATAATCGTTGTGGCACAACGGTCGAGTCCAGTCTCAAAGTAGCCTATCAATTTGTGTCTCCCTTATAACACCCTGTCTCTCTCTCTCATTCTTTCCTCCCATCTTTTTCTTGCATCTCTCTCTTTTGGCTTCAACTTTCATCAAAGCCATGGAAGATAAGGTCTCAAACCTCACTGTGCTTGCTCTCAATTTACCTTCATGTGCTATCTTAGCAGTAGATTCCCGTGTATGCGGTCACTGGGCGGCGAATGTACTTTCCAACACCTATAATAAACTGATTGAAATGCGTCCCAATGTTTTTCTTGGATGTTTTGGAGACTGTATTGTGATAGATCAAGTTGTGGAAGCTCTTGCAGATCTACCCAATGACAAATCTATGGGTGAGATTGCACTTTTTGTGCAAAACACTGTAAACACTGTCCTAGATAATTCAAGAAATGAAGACGGAGATATCATTAGGGAGGCTAGATTTGTTCTGCTTGGCCGTGTGCTTGATGATAGGAGGCGTTACTTCTACAAAATCTCAAAGGGGGAAAATACATGGATGTATTTTGCTAGAAGGGAGGTGGAAAGGGTGGTGTGTGCTGAATCTGAATCTGGTGCTATGACCAGGTTCTTGGAAAATAACAACTTAGATGAAAAAATGACTGATGATGAAGCTGTGGATTACGCTTTCAAATGTATGAAATATACTGTTGAACATACTTGGACAGCTGGTGGAAGGATTCAAATGGTGGCCATGAAACCTGGTTCTTCGATTGTTCATACTTGGGAGCAGAATAATCCGAGTCATTGTACGGATGAATACCATTATCAAGGTATGTTATTTCTTTTTTCTTTTTTTTTTTAAAGAAAATAATGTATGTTATTTTCGGTTCCATAAAAACGGCGATAGTATGAACAGGATAAATGTGTTGCTAAAAATCTTTTTAGCGACACATTTGCATCTTTTAGCAACACATTTGCCCTGCTCATACCAAAAAACGCCTTGTTCATACAGATCGCCCATAAAAACTAGTAAAGTTCTTCCCTAAAGATAAAAAAATGGTTGCAAATATTGTCTATAAGTTGGTACTCCCCACGTTCTAAAATAACAGATGTAGTTCACAAAAACACGTATATTAAAGGTGTAGGTTAATATTTTAATTTGAATGTTAAAATGACTAAAAAAAACCGTACTGTATAGGGTAGATGTAGGAAAAAAAATATAATTGTGCTTTGGAAAATGAGGAAGATTGTTAATGTTTGTGCGTTATGATTTGTTGCTGTGAATGATGTTAATGTTTTGCAGAACCCCGTATTATTGATGGTAATTAAGATCGAGAGGGTTTCTCGGGCCGGGATGGTAAAAGAGCTTCTACTCAATCTCGGGCCGGGATCGTTTTGGAATTTGTTTTTGCTTCTCAATTGTCCAAACATTTTATGTTTATGTTTGCTGTTTTATTAATATGTAAGTAATATTATTATGGGTTACTTTAAACCTACTCTATTTCCTGTTGTGGTAACATTTATATGTATTGTTGTGGTAACATTTATATGTATTCTACCTTCTAACAATTATCTCTCGCTGTTTGAGTTGATTTTATTTTGAATGATCTTCCCCAAAGTATTGATCATTGACGATGGTTTTTTTTTTGAATGGCTTTTAACGGTAATACTAAAATAAAAGCCAAACTGATCTCATATTTCCCTTGCTTCACTTTTTATAAGCTTTAATTAATCATTTGATTGTTTGTTGATCTCACCTTTACAAAGTTTTTTAAGAGCATTAGATTAGACACCGCCCGAGCTTGTTATCGATCGTTCGTTCATTTAATAAACGAATAAAAAATACGTTTAAAATTGGTTCTTTAAATTCACGAGTTTGTTCGCCATTGTTTGTTTAATAAACGAACAAACAATTAGTCTTCAAGCTCGGCTCATTTTAAGAAAAAAAATGTTTGATACACATATTTTTTACTTCCAGCCCGAGCGGCTTGAGTTTTACTCGTTAAGGAATAAAGAGTCATGTTCAAGTGCATAAAAAATAAATTAAAAAATAATATTCAAGCAATAGAGTACCAAAAAGTATACTATACATTTTCTATCAAATTACTTGTGAGTATTTTTTTTCACCGAAACCAAAATGATTTTATAGAAAAATACCGGACTAACGCTGAAAAATACAAGAATGGCAGGAAAACTTCTGGTACACTGCTAGCATACAACTGGACCGAAAAGAACCAAAAGACATTAACAAAACTAAGAACGAAGATAAAGGATTGAGGTTACCCCGGATTGAGGTAACCCTCAATTCCGTCAAATCCAATACAACTCCAAAGAGCGAGCTTTGGCAAAGAACACAAACAAAGAAGCTAACAACATCACACAGAAAGAAGTCACCGTTTTGGGCCGACTGGCGGAGGCCGGGTTCGATATAGTTTATTAATTTATTAAAAAAAACATATATTTTGTATTGTTTTCGTAAGTATTAAGAAAATGATTAGTTGTTACGAATTTTAAACAAAAGGGTCAAAATATCCATCGACGTACATTATGCAGTGTTTCAAGGTTCCCGCTACTCTAGTCAGAGAACTTGAGCAAGTGATTGGGGGCTTCTTTTAGAGAGACACGGATAACAAACGCAAGATACATTAGAAGAACTGGGAGGCTTGCTGTCTGCCGAAGAATTTAGGGGCATGGGTTTCGAGACTTAGAATGTTTTAATCTGCCAATACTGGCAAAGCAGTCTTGGAGAATCTTGACCTCCACGTGGCGTCACGAGATAGTTCTCCTGAAACAAGAATAAGTGATAGCCCAAGGGTCGAATTACGATTTGAGGCATCGGCGACCGACGTGATCAGAGAACCGAGACGATAGGGCCCATCTCGATACCGGAAGTCGGAAAGTTCGGGGTGCGGACAAAGTCCACTCTAGACACGCAGTCCCATTATCCATGTGGTTACTTGCATAAGTGGGTAAAGCCCATATAAGCTAGTAAAAGCCCAAAGGGATAATACTGTATTTTACCCAAACCGGCATGGTTTAGGGTTAGGGTAATGAACTCCCTATAAATATACACTTCCAAGAACTACGTGTGACTTGATTCCTGGAACACAACAGGATACGTAGGCTACCTGAGAGAGACTCTCAGGCTCAGTCAAAAATCACCCCCAAAATCATCCTTGATTCGATCATCCCTAGATTAAATTGACCCGAAATTATACATGACAAAATCCAGCATCGTCAATCATGATTTTGTCGGCTTAATTTGTTTGGAGATATTTATTTTCTCTTTTACTGCCGCACTTCTATTATACAGTTTCTTGTCACCACTATTCTTCTTGGTTTGTTTGAGTTACTTAGCACAGATTCTTCGAGGACTACTTACATGAACCCGATGATTTATACGACGATCCAATTCTTCTTTGGTTCCACCCTTAACCGAAGCTAAGTTCATTTTCATTTTTCATTTTTCAACTTACGCATTGGGTACAATGTTTCGATTAAGTGGGGGGTAAAGGAACGTCACTTAGCTTCTTAGCATTATATTCCGTGAATTGCGTGATTATCTTGATTCTCTTTGATGCACGATTAACCATTTAGACTTTCATTCGTTTCGACAAAATTTTGAAAAAGTTATGATATCTTTGATCTTTTCGAGTTAATTGACTTCAATTTTGTTTTACTTTGTACGAGTAAGAGAAAGTGTCCACTTCTGAAGTAGTGGCGTATTAAGCGCATATTCTGTTATGAGCCACCATTTTAAGCACGTATAACTCACTTCCCTTGGTATGTAGTCGATAGCATATTACTTTGACTAAAGTTGACCCTGGCTTCATCATGAATCATGTTTCACCAACGCTTATGAAGGCAATGGAATTTCGGATTCAGTAGTTTATCAAGAGTGTGACCGTGAGGATAGATAAATCAATGAGAGTTCACCCGCCAAGAAAGAGAAGTGCATTGAAATATATACATCTTTATTCTCTGTGGCAATATTTGAGTCGATGGAGCGTAAAACGTATGACTTTCAGACCGATAAACGTGAGCCTAAGAGAAGTAATCGGTTCTCGACCAGCCTTGCCAGCTCAATTAATTAATTAATAACATGTTCGATATTGGTCAGTTTGACTATAGGTTGACGTAATGTGAGCTCGTTGCATGTATTACTAAGTGGTTGTGAAAGTTATTGCACACACACATTGGCTCATGACGTGAATAGTGTTTAATGCGTTACTGATGGATATGAGTGGTACGATCTTGATCTTTGACTTAGTAAAGCATAGTTGTTTTTAATTAACTTCAAGACAATCAAAAGCTAAGTTGGGGGTAGTTGATGGCGCTCTAAATGGTACTAATATTTATGCCCATATTCACCCCTAATTATGCTCACGAGAGGATAGATAGGCTCATTATTATGTGGAATATATGTTAAATGCTATGTGCATGTTTCCAGGACCGTAATTCTGCATCTATGTCATTTTCCTGAGGATTTGGTACTGTTTTGTCTGGTTTTGCGTGTTTTATAGGATGTACCAAATCAGGAGCATTGGAGGATGGATCTGGACTAAAAGAAGTATATCGGGCCAAGTGATTAAAGTCCAAGACGAAGCCTGCTGAAGAAAAAAGAGAAAAGTCAGCCCGGTTTACCGAGGTCTAGGGCCGGTAAACCGGTGACTTATTTGACACGAAATTGATTCTGCCGCATTATCTAGGTCGGTTAGGGTTTTAGAGAGTCTTAAGTCGGTCATTGTATCTATATAAGGCCGTATATACTGAAAGCTTTCATATGATGATTAATATCTTATCAAATATATCCAATTACATTTTACAATTTTGATGAAATAAAGTTATTCAAGCTTTGAAGGAGTTATTTTTGGTTTTCTCTCTTCTTCCATCATCTCTAGCTTGAGTAGATCGAGCTAGATCTCCATTGATGAAGGTATGAAGCTTTGAACGTTCCTTTTTGACTTCAATATGGTAGATCTGTTCGTATTTATGTGTTTTAGTTAATCTGCGTGTTTTAAGACCCCATAATTTACTTAGAATAATCGTAATTGAGCAATGTAGATTCAGGTATAGGAAAAGCTGACCCCGGTAAACCGGCGGTCTATACTGGTTTACCGAGGCATTATTTAGAAAACCTAAAACCGGGATTCACTACAGCTACGTTGATCGACAAGTTTAATTAACAGTAGGTTAGATCTGGCCAATCTACTTATTGTAGTCGTAAATTGGCATGAAATATGAATAGTGAAGTGCTAAGTTAGGACATAGTCCGATGGACCCTAGGAACGTGCAGATCAAGGCAGGTTAGCGGTATGAGTTAGCGCTCGATATCGGTAATTCTAGTTCTTTATGTGTATGGGCTATTACGGACAAATTAAAGAGGGTAGCTTGCATATAAATTGTCTACTACCATTATCGGAGTAGATAGGGTTAGGAATTGCACCCGTAGCTGACAATAATAATTAAAAGCTCGCTATTAATCTAAGGAAATTATGTGGGGAAGTAAACATAAGGATTAGCTAAACCAAGTTAGTAGATCGGTGAGAAGATGGGGAGAAATACCGTGTTTGTTTTCTTTATGTCCATTGTTGGTCAATGACCGCTTATGCGTTGCTTCTTAATTAGGTTAGAATAGTTTATAATTAAAGTTGCATTGTCTCTGTGGAATCGACCTTGACTCGCATTTACTATACTATAGTATTCTTGCTAGTAATATCAACGTTAGTGACTTACACGCGATCAAGTCCGACATGCGGAGCTCAAGTTTCAGAGTCCTACATGCGGAGCTCAAGTTTTGGAGTCTGTCTTGCGGACTTTGGAGAAAAACTTCCAAATTTTTCAAGTACAATGTTTTAATATATGCAAATTATTTGCAAGTTCTCTTGCCTTAATTTTATTTTCAGCACTTACATGAAGTACTCTGATCCGCAGTTGGGTGTCTTGCCCCCAGTATGCCATACATTACTTTTAGTTTTGGATGACATACTTAGACATTTGTTAAGTTTTTGTTTGGGTCTGTCCTACAGACTTAGTGAGTTTGGCTATTGCCAACTTTGCGAGTCGAGTCCGATCCATGGAGATCGATTCAAGTGCATCTTACAGACTTAACAAATGCGGCTAGGTCCGACTCGAGACTCGGCTTGTCGATCCTGCTGACTTAGCGAGTTTTTTTGAGTTCATTTTATGAAGCTCGGTTAAATCTGTCCTCCAGACTTAATTTTTAAAAAAAATTAGTCTATCCTGCAGACTTTGGAGAAAAGTTTCTGGAATTGTAACATGTACAATGTTTTTGCAATATCTTATTAAGTTCTTGTGGTTGTTGTGAACTTGTTGAGTCTGACTTACATGGCTCAGTTCAGTGTCTGTCCTGCAGACTTAATTAATTGGGTTTGAACTGCAGACTACATTTTCCTGAGTTTGTTCAGACAGACTTAATTTTCTGGAGTCTGTTCAGGCAGACGTAATTTTTGGAAGTCGGCTCGGGCAGACTTAATTTTCTGGAGTCTGCTTAGGCAAACTTAATTTCTTTGAGTCTGCTCAGACAGACTTAAATTTTTTTATTTTATTATATTATTATTATTATTTGAGTCTAACCTGCAGACTTAGTTTTTTTGAGTCTCAGGTAGACTTAATTTTATGAGTCTGACTTGCAGACATAATAAATTTGACTGAGTCCGATCTGTGGAGCTCAGTTGGTCTGTCCTGCAGACCTAATAATTTTGACTAAGTCAGACCTGCAGATCTCAAGTTTATGTCCATCCTGCGGACTTAATGAGTTGGTCTTTTACCAACTTTTGAGTCCGACCTGCGGAGCTTAGTTCTATGAGTCTGACCAGCAAACATTGTGGATTCCGACCTAAAGAACTCAATCTTTAGGGTCCGACCTGTGGA
Source organism: Gentiana macrophylla (assembly GCA_026214975.1). NCBI lineage: Eukaryota > Viridiplantae > Streptophyta > Magnoliopsida > Gentianales > Gentianaceae > Gentiana > Gentiana macrophylla. The sequence goes on from CM047811.1 coordinate 88,800,954, forward strand.
CTTAATGGGTTTTTCCATTGCAAACTTACCGAGTCTGACCTACCGAGCTCATGTGCTGAGTCTGACATGTAGATCTCAGTTAGTTTGTCCTGCAGACATAATAAAATTTGCTGACATATGTTTGCTGAGTCTGACTGGCGGAGCTCAAATGTCAGTTTTAATGATTTGAGCGGAGTCCATTCTTCGGAGTTCGGCTTGTCTATCGTGCAGACTTAATTTTTTGGAGTCTGCTCAGGCAGACTTAATTTTTCGGGGTCTACTCAGGCAGACTTAATTTTTTGGCGTCTGCTCAAGTAGACTTAATTATTTGGGTCTGCTCAGGCAGACTTAATTTTTTGGAGTCTGCTCAGGAATTTTTTGGGTCTGCTTAGGCAGACTTAAATTCTTTGGGTCTGCTCAGGCAGACTTGATTATTTGGGGTCTGCTCAGGCAGACTTAATTTTTTGGGGTTTGCTCAGGCAGACTTGATTATTTGGGGTCTACTCAGGCAGACTTAATTTTTTGAAGTCTGACCTGCAGACATAGTTTTTTGGTCATATCAAAAATTGTATAAGTACAAAAATTATAGTATGTGAATTTTTTTGCAACTTACCTTGTTTTTTCTGGTTATTTTCCTTGCAATTTTTTTGATTGTCTGCTCATCTGATCTGCTCTTCCAGCCCTCCAGTATGCCATACAATAACTTAGTAGTTTTTGGATGGCATACTCAATTTAAAGCATTTGACTTAGCTTTTTTTTCTTTGATGCTCCGATGTCCATCATGCGGATTTAAACAGTTTATCCTTTGTAAACTTTTTAGAGCCTGACCTGCAGAGCTTAGTTGGTCCATCCTGCGGACTTAATTATTTCATCCTTTGTGAACTTAGAGCCTGACCTTCAGAGCTCAGTTGGTCCATCCTGCAGACTTAATTAGTTCATCCTTTGTGAACTTAGAGCCTGACCTGCGGAGCTCGGTAGGTCCGTCTGATAGGAGTCAACTTTACGTGACTCCGCTACATTGTTTGGCCTCCGTTTACCACATTTTCAGCACATTTTTGGATAATTTAGACCACTTTCGGGGTAATATTGTGAGTTCCTCGCACGGGGGGTAATTCCGTCATTTTGATAGTTTACCACCCATTTTTTGATGATATCGACCCCATTCGAGCACGTTTACCCTTTGGAATGTTTTGGTTGTTTTTGGTCATTGTGATGATGTAGGGTATTGGTGTCTCGAGGACCCGAAAGGCAATGGTTTACAATGAGAAACATGACCGAGGCGAGAAAAGAGGTGGAAAATGGAGAAAAAGTGAAGAATTGGTGGCACAGGTCCAAGCGCACGTTTGGAACCCTCAAACCAGCTCCAGTCTCCAAGCTGGCGTTCCAACCTCAAACCCAGCGTTCGAGTTGCGAGTCATACAGAGTTCACTCATTCAAACGCTGGTTTAGCAACTACCTAACGCGTGCGTTCCAGGCCATTCAAACGCACGTTCCCTACCTTCAAACGTGCGTTCCAGGCCTCTTAAACGCACGTTCCATACCTGTAAACCAGCGTTCGCAAGACAAAAGCCCTAAGCTGCCCAGAATTTCAAGCAGAACGCACGTTCCACTCATCTGAAACCAGCGGTTCGAACCAAAATCTGCAGGATTTTCCCTCCACCTATAAATACCCCCTTAGTCCATTTTGGGATTATTATTCATCTTCTTAGCCAAACTCTACCCCTTTCATAGCTCGAATTTTGTAATAGCTTAGAATACTCTCTCTTAGTGTAAATCAACAACATCTTAGCTTAATCTTTCCATTTCTTAGCTTAGATTTTCATTTCAAACACTAAGAGACCACCTTTTAATTACTTCTATATTTTGTACTTTTGGGATCTCAACTCAATTTCTGCAATTTTATGGTATATCTCTCTTCTCTTTTACTTGTTATGGCTCTTATTTCTTGTTTTATGCATGTTTTGATTAGTATAATGTGTAGCTAAACATCTTCATAGCTTGAATCATGTGAAATTTGGTGAAATCACCCTTTGGGTGATGAAGGTGGGAGTGGGTAGTGCTTTTTATTGTTGTTTCTTGCATCTTTCACGTCTTAGAACTTGTTATAACGGATTTGGGCTAGATTGATCACCTAGGTCAAAATCACACACACCACTCTTGAGAGTTGTTCAGAGAGAGGGGTGTGGGGAAAAGGGTTCTAAGATCGCATTCTAGTGTGAGGTTACTCGTTTTAACGTTTAACGGCTCTTGTGCATAACTTGTCTTGTGAATGAATCTTTCTTAAGGAAGGTTAGTTGACTAGGCATAAGGTGTTGGGGAAGAGTTCTTCAGAACCTAGCACCGGGATTAGGAGTTTGTACCCGTGAAATTGAATGTAAGAGTTCGTCGTTATTGCACACTCCCGGTTTTGTCTTTCCTTTGGATGAAACTAGCTATTTTGATCATGGTTCGGCTATGTCTCTTTAACTATCTATTAAACTCAGTAGTTTAATCTCCTTTCTTTCTTTTTGTCTTTAGGCTCGTTAGGGGAATCACTTAGTGTCGTTGTAGTAAACAAACACTATAAAAAGATTGATCATCTAGACTAAGCATTACGTTTACTTTGGTACTTGCAAGCACAATTCCTTTGGGTTCGACCTCGGACTCCTGTAGCTATTCTAGCAATCGACCCGGTACACTGCCGGTTAGAGAGCTTGTTTAGTCACTGTTGTCTTGAGTATTATAAATTTGTTTGGTGAAAAAACGCTCAATCACCGTCATGCGGACTTAATTAGTTCATCCTTTGTGAACTTAGAGCCTGACATGCAGAGCTCGGTCCGTCCGGCCTGCGGACTTAATTAGTTCATCATTTGTGAACTTAAAGCCTGACCTGCAGAGCTCGGTCCGTCCGTCCTACAGACTTAATTAGTTCATCATTTGTGAACTTAGAGCCTGGCCTGCAGAGCTCGGTTGGTCCGTTATACGGACTTAAATAGTTTGTCATTTGTGAACTTAGAGCCTGACCTGTAGAGCTCGGATGGTCTGTCATGCGGACTTACAGAGTCTCTCAATAGAGCTCCAAATATGATGCCAAGCCGAGCTCGGTCTTATTAAAGATTCGCTCAATAGAGCTCCAAATATGATGCCAAGCCGAGCTCGGTCTTATTAAAGATTCGCTCAAAAGAGCTCCAAATATGATGCCGAGCTGAGCTCGGTCTTATAGAATATGATGCCGAGACGAGCTCGATCTTAGAGAATATGATGCCGAGCCGAGCTCGGTCTTATAGAAGATTCGCTCAAAAGAGCTCCAAATATGATGCCGAGTCAAGCTCGATCTTATTAAAGATTCGCTCAATAGAGCTCCAACTATGACACCAAGCCAAGCTCGGTCTTATAAAAGATTCACTCATTAGAGTTGTAGAAACGGAAATAAATGCCAATAAGAGCTTGTACCTGGAGAGCTTGTACTTGCAGAGCTTGGGAGCATATACGGGGCGAGCTCATGTTGCGTGAGCTCATTCGGTGGAGCTCATTATGGCCGAGCTCTGGAGATTTGGATGAAGATCTTGGAGATCTTGGATGAAGAAAATTCGCAGCTTTGTTTGGTGATACAGTAACATCTTTCCGACGACGATCGGGCATCGAAACGGACGATCGGCACAAAATTTGGAAGGCTTGTTCGTCCCTCTCTCTTCTTCAATCTGAACGGTGGAATTTGTTTTTCACCGGTTGAATCTCTGGCAATAAGCCGTCGATCTGATTGTTGTGTTTTTGGTGACACAGCCGCAACAGAAACTTTCCGGCGATGATCAGGAATTGAAACGGACTCCAATCGGCAAGAAATTTGGAGAGCTTGTTCGTCCCTTCTTCTTCTTCAATTTGAATGGCGGATTTCATTTTTCAACGGTTGAATCTTTGGATATAAGCCATCGATCTGACTGCTGTGGTTTTGGTGACACAGCAGCAACAACAACTTTCCGGCAATGATCGGGCATCAAAACAGACTCGGATCGGCATGAAATTTAGAGGGCTTGTTTGGCCTTCTTTATTTTTCATTATGAATGGTGGAATTTGTTTTTCACCAGTTGAATCTTTGGCAATAAGCCGTCGATCTGACTGCTATGTTTTTTTTGACACAGCAGCAGCAGCAACTTTCCGGCGATGATCGGTCATCAAAACGGACTCCGATCGGCACGAAATTTGGAAGGCTTGTTCGTCCCTCCTTATTCTTCAATCTGAATAGTGGAATTCACGTTCAAACGGTGAAATATCTAGCAATAAGCCTCCGATCGGACTGCGTTTTCGGCAAGTTTTTGCCATTAACTTGATCATGAACAACCTCGATCCATTACCGATAGAAAGCCCTCTTTCTAGCGCCAATTGACGATGCTGGATCTCGTCCATAAATAAATTCAGGCCGTTTAATCTAGGGTAATATGAACGTGCGATGGTTTTTTGGGTGGATTTGGACTGAGTTTGGGAGTTATTTCTCTCAAGTTGCCTACGTATCATGTTATGATTCAGGAATCAAGTCTTTCGTAGTTCCTTGTAGTTGTTTATATAAGGGACGACTCATCCCTTTCCTTGTTCTACAAGGATTCGTATTCTTAGTCCCTAAGGATAATCATGTGTAATCCCTCTAATTTAGGGATAATTATGGATATTTTAAATATCAAAATCAGAGTCCAAATGGGTAAAGGATCATTAGGATCTTCCCATAATTATCTTATAAGCACGTGGGCTAATTATCATATAAAGGAGGCTCTGGCCGACCTGCGTCGAGCCCCTCAGGCCGTCTCGGCCCAAACTGCACTAGCCCAGCTCCGTTGCGACCTAGCCGGCCTGCGGTGGTCGGGGGAGCGGGACCGATCTCCCACCTGGGGTTCGGATATGCCCTTAGCCGTGAAGTGGGGCTCATGGCCCTTGATGTTATAGTTTTTATGTCTTTACATAATGTTTGATCAATTAGGAGATGACACGTGACGATGCCCAGTTCAACTCTCGTCAATGTGCACAACCGTTGTGTCAAAACAAGTAACACAACACTCATCTTCACATTTGATCAATATAGGTTTAGATCATGATTAATTTAGAATAATAATGATTAACGTTGTAGATAACCATTATCACAACGATTAAGCCCATATCATTAGTCATAAAAGAACTCCGTAGTAACTGATCTCAAAATTTCTTTTGCATCCGTTATTTTTTTAAGCTTTAATCATGTGTCCGTAAGTCCGTTGATCTCGTATTTCTTTAAGTTTCAATAGAAGAGTTAGTTTATTAGTTTATTAAAAATACATATACCGTATATTGTGCATTGTTTTCGTACGTATTAAGAAAATGATTAGATACGTTGTTTTAAATTTCAAACCAAATGGTCTAAAATATCTATCGACTAACATTAACTTTATAAATGTAAAATAAAAATTAATTGGATGGGCAAAAAAATTGAAGGGCAAGATAAGAAACATGTAATATATGATTTGTTGGTTTTTTTATGTATATATAATTGACTTTAGAACTTATATGTAGTACCGTAACGTTTTAGTGGAGTGATGTAAAAATTGCACCAAAGCATTGCAGATAGATGGTACAATTGCGTAAATTTTGGGAAACTTGAATAAATATGCTCGAAAAGTAAGTGTTTGGGAAAAATATACTCGAAAAATAGTTATTTGGAAAATATGCTTGCAGGGCTGCATTCGCGACGCATGCGTGCCGTATTCGCGACGCATGGAGCATTCGCGACACATACTTGTTGCATGCGTCGCAAATACGGCCCAACAAGCATATTTTCCAAATAACTACTTTTCGAACATATTTATTCAAGTTTCCCTAAATTTAAAATTAAAAAAACTAGAAAAAACTGTGTCCTTATTCAAGGATTAATGCATAGGACAGCTTTTGTGGGAGGTTATTGTGTGATGTCTCCACACGGTGCGGAGACATCGTGTGACAACCCACACACCACATACTTTTATTCTGTATTTAAACTGTATGATTCTGATCGTTTCACCCAACACTTCACCTCAAAATCCCTCACCACACAATAACTTTCCAGCTTTTGTTGTACCAACATTTTGGCGTTTGTTTAATTCAATCCCAACAAGGATGAAAGGGACGTTTACCATGTGATAGCATTATTTGAACCTATTTAAGGAAATAATCAGCATTTTTCTCTTTGGATTCCTGAAAAAAAAATCCTTTGTGATGTAGCCTATCTTTTGCCCGTATGATCACGCAATTCAAATGATCTGTATTGTTTTTGTTTTTATTCTACCTTTTTTTTTTGCAGGGGACCCCTGCTTGCAAGGTAAGTCTTATATGATTACTCTATCTGTGGAGTTGAATTATTTAGAAGAATCATGACTACACACTTTTAACTAGAGTTGAAACTGTGTGTTTCAGATTTATCCACATGTTTCACTCCATTTCACTCTGTAAATAGAGTAACTAAGAAAATATTTCCCGCTTTGTAGAGTAGTAGTAATATGCAAAATGATATATCAGAAACGAAAGGACAATAAACTCACATACAATATCTAGGACTTCTAGGTGACTAGATCCTAGGATATCCGCTGAACCATTTAAGCTAAGCCTCTAAAGGACTATATTTTCTGACTTCATAAAAAATGTAGGGTTTCGATATGTTTTTCTATTGATGAAATTTTTATTAGTATGGGCGATTTCATTCGGGAAAAAAGAATTATGGGGAAGAGTTTTAAAATCACTATAAAACAACTTTGTCTATTTATACACGTGTTAGTCATTCGGCGGCCGATTTTAATAGAAAGTCTCTACGTTATAAGTACTTCAACTTGAAAGTGTATATGTAATGACCTAAAATTTTAATTAAGAACATTTTTGTCTTTTTCATGTTTTTTACATACCGTTGTTTCGCAGTGGCAGACGCATGATCATAGTTAGTGAGGCAATAACATGACAAATAAAAATTTTAAGATGGGGCAAAATAATACAAATTATATATAGTGGTATTTTTTCCGCTCAAGGGATTCATTTTCCTTCTTTTGTTGTATGTACGTCCGTCTATGCTGCCTCGCTGAGGTGTAGGTCCGCTAAGGTGTGATCAAGCCGTATGCCTATAAAAAGAATCGGAAACACAAATTCAGACCATTATTGTCATCATTTTTAGAACCATATTCGTGGTTCAAGTTATCAAATGTCTCTCTCCTTAAAACACCGTTATTCTTCTCCGTTTCACGTATTCACAACATCCACGTACGGAATCCCCCTGATGCTGCGATAGATTCAACAATGAATACGATATGTTTTGGTAACCGTTCTTCATCCAAATCTTGATCGTAATAATTTAGAAAAGTTTTTCGAAATCTATTTTGTTTTCAACGACTTCTCATCCTAATACATTATTCCAATTAATAAATAACAGTTTTCACTCTATGTTTTTTATCCTTTAACGCCAGAAATTCAGATTAAAGGCACATGATCTTAATCAAGAGGAGATACGGTTTCGCTACGAATTTTCAATTTATTTTGCTACTGTGTTTCTTTCATCGTAGGATCACATGAATGTCATATTTGCATACGTTAAACTGTCGAGAATTTCTAGTGAATTCGCAGGGAGTTCGGGCATTGTCAGCACCGTTGGCGCGGTCGGCTGAGTCGCCGTTGAGATGCCATTGATCCCTACACTCACCTCCAAATTCTGCCATGTCGGTTCAGGGGTCTAGGTTCACATGTAAGCGTTTTTTTTTAAGATTCCGGTGCCTAGTCAACTATTTCCGACGGATAGGACTATTTTTCCAAAAAAAAAAAAAAAAAGTTAGAGGACCATTTTCCTCACCGAAGCAGGAGCAGGACTAATATCCAAAATAGACTAAGTTACAGGATTAAAATCCTAATTTCGCCTGTGTATTACTGTTTTTAGGCACAATAGCAAAAAGATTAGAACATGAATTTTAGATTAAAAACAGTGAGCATGGGCTTGTGGTTAGGTATTTTGATTACACGCATCGGTATGAATTCTTGAAAATTCTCAGTTATAGTTGATCTTTAATTTGTGAGTTTGTAGAAGGCATGTATTTTGATTGATCCTATTAAATGTACCATAGATGGTTTTTACGGTAATTCAATTATTAATGGTTCATTTCTTTAAATATGTAACCACCGGGTTATTAATTCGTTGACTTTCACATTTACTAATGTGCCAATAAAGCATATAAGATTTTCTTTAGATCTCCTTCTTTGTAAGTCACATTTCCGGCTAATAGTTCATGAATGATGCCAATATGGACGTGACTGAGAAAGTTTCTCAGAACTAATTCTAACGTCACATTAAACAATACTCTTTTATAAACACGAGTCTGTAATCAAATTAAGATTATGATTATATCCATAAATGGTAATGTTGATTCAATTGGATTTTCTCGTCACGAAATTACAACAAGATCATTATATTGAATTGGTCCAAGTCATATGTGGTCAAATCACATATAATAGCTATCACTAAGATGTCCAACATCGACGACACGTACGTATAAGGTGGTCACACTCTAAATGTTTTGAGGCACTAATAATGGTTGGAGTGCAATATCCCATAGCCATATTATTCAAGGAGTTCATTGTAATCTCAATTCTCCTGACAGAACTCTCATACTTTTTAGTTCTCTAAAAAATACTCTCATACTTTAAGTATTAAGTTTATATAATGAACATTATGAGATTTAATCCGGCATTTATCTAGATACTTATTAATCATCAAATAAAAAATTAATAACAAATTTTATTTTTGTTAAATAAACAATAAAATATTCAATTTCAGATACCGCTTCTAACACATCTCACCCAACCCTTAGGCGGGGTCATGTTGGTGTGGCTTAGTGATGTCTATTTCTATTACATTCTTTGCATCCAATTTCGCATGTACTGAGTATGGACTTTTTTTATTGTGTTGTAATCAATTTTATTATGTCAATTCAATTACAATCACATTATATGAGGTCTATTGAATATGGTTGTAATTGAATTGACAGCATCTGTTTCCCGTTTTTGACCCGTTTTGATCTTGTACCACATAATTGATGACTGATTTGGTGGGAAGATTCGTGTATTATGATTTCATTACTGACCCTAGTCCAAAGCGTGAGATGAACCACACCAGTGTTTGTGAGGTCTACCCCATTTGGGCTTTGGACGAATCTGTTACAAAAGTGTTTACCCGGCGCCGCGTTCGCATCTACTTTACTCCTTGTTGGATCAATCAGGGACGCAGCTATATTAAGGGCTAGGGGGTGGGGGGGCTAAGCCCACCAGACTAAAACAAAATTATACACAAAAAATGTATATAATTCAACTTAACTCATCGAAATATCTTACTCTAGTCCACCCATTGTCTCAATGTAGTCCACTAGCACACCTTAGTTTCAGTTTTTTGCTCCGTCATTTATCAAAATCATAACCTATTCTTTCTTAAATCCTCTAGTATACGAGATTAACTGACTCGACTTATCCAAATTCGATATGAATCGTGCCTGCAGGTTATTGACGTGGCATGTCACATGCCGGTTCAACTCGCTGGGTCGCCAGGTCAAACCCGAATTGTGGGTGTAATAATTAAATTAAAAAGATAAAATTGTTGTTTTACAAAGTGGTATCGCATATACCTCTCGAGATGGGTTGCCGTACATTGAAAACTTATTTTCTTTTTTAAAAAAATGGATACTTATTTTTTGTAAAACATTGGATACTTTCGGAAAATACTTGTGTGGTGTCTTTACACGGTGTAGAGATACCGTATGCCACCATACAGACCACACAATTTTATTATGTATTTAAACTGTGCGATTCTGATCGTTTCATCCGTCATTTTACCTTAAATTTCCTGACCATACAAGTATTTTCAGATACTTTCACTAACGAACGTATTGGGTAAGAAGTCGGCAGCTTTAATTGCTTTTGCATAGTATTGATTTTTTATTTTATTTTATAAAGCATAGTATTGATTTCAAAACAATAATTTTCCAAGAGAAAATGACGGTCTAATAAATTCAAGGAGGAGTATACCTTTGGTTTTGTGCAGTTGAATCCCAAGAAAGAATCAAAAGGACGTTTTAAGGAAACCTTTATCAAAAAAAAAAAAAAAAAAAAAAAAAAAAAAGGAAACCTTAGTTTAATGTTGATATTGAACATTCATAAAAAAAATGTTGATATTGACCAACCAGCTTTTGCTTTTGCATCTCTGAAATGGATAGTTCTGCCATAGGAACATCATATCATATCCAATCGTTGGATTTGTGAAACGTATATAAATAAACAAAACTGTTTTATATTTTTCATCCGTGGCAATTATCCGACGATCCGTTCTAATAAGGACTTTATGTATTAAAAAATTTCATATTAAATGAAAGAATGACAAAAATATTTCATCAATTAAAAAGAATGACAGTTTTTTAAAACTTTTGCACAAAGAACAAAACTATTTTATTTTATTTAATTTAATTTTTTTGACGCATATTTTCAAAAAAAAAAAAAACAACACACTTTCTGACTCATTTATCTTATTCAAACAACCATATCTGTTGATCTAAACTCCAAATTTGAAAAAAAATTCACCAATTTTTTTATTTTTTCATGACCTTTATTTTGATACTACATTCAACATATTACGACATGATTTCAGAAAATCTGGTGTCGAAATTCACTATTAATCGAAATTCACTGATTTTCGAGATTCACAGAGTGAATTTCGACAGTGAATCTCATGAAAAACGATGTAATTATATTGGGAAATTAGGGATAAGGACACAATCTGGAATATTTTAAGAATGTGACAAATTTACATATTTTTTATAGGGAGAAGAGGCAATCGCATAATTTTTATAGCGAGAAGGACAAACAGTGAATCCCGAAAATCAGTGAATCTCTCCAGTGAATCCCAAAATCAGTGAATTTTGACAGTGAATCCCGAAAATCAGTGACTTTCGACAATGAATTTTGAAAATTAGTGAATTTCGATAGTGAATTTAAACAGTTTCGGACAATGAATTTCGACAGTGGATAAATAGTTTTGTCCTTTATGCAAAAGTTTCAAAAGACAGTCCTTCTACTCAATTGATGAAATATTTATGCCCTCTCCCTCATTCCCCCTAATTATATTGATAATGCCGAAATTATCTCAGATAAGTTAGCGGTAATTGTGTGGTGGATTTCTGGCTGTTTATGTATGATTTCACCGGTAAGGTGTGGTGATGCTCAAGAACAAGATGAAGATCTTTTTTGAGCAAGAGGAGGAGAATGTTTGGTTTTATGTGATTGTGAGTTGAGCCTGAGAGGCATGCTGGATATACAGAAACCCGAATCCGGATCCGTTCCATAATTGTATCGTCAAATCTGATTCACAGCACCGATCGAGACACTCGATCTTGCACAGCGAAAGCTACGAATAAATTCGCATGCGATTTTACCACGATTTGATTCGCATAAATAATTAATATAACTATAAGAAGGTTGAAAATTTACCTAAATGGAGAGGGATAGTAAATCGACAGAGATGGAGAAGCTGTGATCTTCTGGATTGTATCTCCTAGCGACGACTGGTGGACGTCGATCCTCACCGCAAAACCTCCTCGAATATGCTCAAGAAAAATCCTAGATTTTTCTCATTCCCAATGGCTAAGACAATAAAACAAATTTCTCTCCTTTTTTCCCCAAAAGGTGGCGTCCCTTTTCCTTGAAGAAAAATGGCGTTGGATTTACTATGGTTCAATTTTGTGTTGGAAAAACTCTCTTTTAATAGGAAAATAACTAATAATTTGAGAGTTTATCTTTTACACACAAATTTATCTTTTCCCTTTAGAAAAATAAAACATTTATCCAATAGGAAAACAAATTTCCTATTTATCCAATAAGAAAACTAATTTCTTATTTATAATTATTTTACACATAAATAATTATATTATCCACATTATAATTAATTAGGAGAAAATTTCTTTTCCCATAACCAAAATAATGTGGCTCCATTTTTTATGCCATTTGGGATAATAGAAAATGTCTTTTCTATATTACATATTATTTATCAAATAAATAATATTTGCATATTCATTAAATAGACCAGCTATTTAATTTATCCTCGAGGTTCCACAAAACGAGAAAACACTCGCGTGTTAGGAGCCAACCCGTGGACCATGGACCTATAACCAGTAACTACAATAAATTGAATAAAATATTCACTGAACAGAACATTTATATCCAACTAATTAATTCCAGAATTACGCCACCATAAATCCGAAACTGAACTCTATCGATTATAGATATATAACTTATTCTCAAAACGTCGAGTCGATAAGTGTCCATTAATATAATCATTACATACAGACTAACCCTCCATAGACTATCCGTAATGAAGTGGGATTATTTCCGTAAACCTTCTTCACTACATCTTATCCTTATTTACCATTAACCCACTAGTGATCAATTAGTTCATAACGAATACGAACTCCCGGGATCGATCGGTTTCTAGGATTAACAAATAAGGGGATTGTCTTTCTACTTCCCGCGGGAAGGAATGGATTCCATATCTGTGAGACACACACTTCTCATTCATTCTAGAATAGTGCCAACGTGAAAGTGATTTGGACCGCACCTCTTAGCAATCCTTAACGAACACATCAAACCCTATCCTGAAACAAGTAGGAGTATGCAATCACTTCAGGATTAAGGTTAATCCATATATGATCATCTTGTGATTTAATAAGATTTCTCAACCACAAAATTATATGGGAAATGCAGATTAAATCGGTCCAGTCCTATATGACTACATCATATATAAATGCCCTACTTAGATAACCAAAGTCGACGGTCCGGATAAGACGGTCACACCATAAAGTGTTCTGGGCGCATTAATGGTGGTTTAATCAATAGACCCCATACTTTGATTAAGTTCACCACGGACTAATATTTCAAGTGTATCATCATAAAGTTAATCCTCATGTGTGACACACATTAAGTTATATGGCTACATATGATACGACTTGGGGTTTTCAATAGTGTATTAGTTATAAGCACAAAGCAAATAATAAGATGAGAATAAATCTGTCATTTATTAATTATAAAAACAATTACAAAAATTGTCTTTCGGCCGCTACTTCCAACAATCTACCACTTGCCCGTAAGAACAAGAAACAATCGTCTTTCGGGCACTCTACATCCAACAGCTGCCTACGTACCCTTTGTAAGGGATCAAGCCGATGCGTAGTTCTTTAAGTGAATCCTCATCCCCCCTTTGTAATGGAGGCGATGTTGTTATTTATAGAGGTGATAGGCCGGTGTCACCGGGATGGAGAGTAGGACAACTCTCGTGAGTTGTTAGGCGGAGGTGAGAGTCAGTGGACCCGACTGGCGGTGAGAGCCTTTGGCGGCTCGAAGCCTTTGGCGGACCCAAAACCTTTGGCGGGTGAGAGCCTTTGACGGACCCCGAGCCTTTGGCGGTGAGCCTCTGGCGCACCGAGAGCCTCTGGAGGACCGAGAGCCTATGGTGGCTCTAAGGCCTTTGGCGGCTCAGAGAGCCTTTGGTGGCTCCGAGCCCTTGCCTCGGGCGTCTGGAAGGACACGAATAAGGATCCGCGGGACGAATTACGATTTAGGCATATAAATGGCCCCTCACTCTGTGCCTTATGCATTTTCTTGAAATGTTAGGCGGGGAGTAAAGTTTGCTCACGGATCAATTGCCTTGGAATACGGTGATGGCTTGCTATGTGATGGATCGCCTGTAGCATTGCCTAAGTTCCATACTTAGAGTAGGTCTTTGTTGGCCTTTTAGTCATGAGGTGACTCGCCTTTGGTGGCTTTTGCGTCGTGAATCAACTCAGCCTTTTTGGGTGGCTTTCATGTGGCGGATTTCCCTAGCCTTTTGATGGCTTTAAGTGGCGGATAGCCTTAGCCTCTTTTGAGTCATATGGGGCGGACAACCTTGACCTTTTTGTGGGCTATTATGGGCGGATAGCCTTAGCCTTTTGAGGGTCATATGGGGCGGATTGCCTTAACTTCGTATGATTTGGCTTATTTGGGCTCTTAGCCTCTAGCCGATTTGAAGTTATAATTGGGCGGATAGACTTAACTTCATATGATTTGGCTTCTCGGGATCTTTGGTCCCTAGCCGATTTTGAAGTCATATTTGGACGGATAGCCTTGACTTCACATGATTTGGCTTCTCGGGATCTTTGGTCTCTAACCGATTCTGAAGTCATATTTGGGCGGATGGCCTTGACTTCGCATGATTTGGCTTCTCGGGATCTTTGGTCCCTACCCGATTCGAAGTTATAATTGTGTGAATAGCCTTAACATCATATTATTTGGCTTCTCGGGACCTTTGGTCCCTAGCCGATTTGAAGCTATAGTTGGACAGACAGCCTTAGCTTCGTATTGATGTGAATCCGGAACCGGTTGATACACCACCTCCAATCACTACAAGAAATTTGTGTTTTGGCAGCGCGATAATAGCAGCATGCTTTTGAAGTACGCTGCTACTTTAACATTTTGCGACGTGCCATTGCCTATAAGCTGCGGATAAGTGAATAATTTTATATAGCAACGTGACATACACGTCGTGGAAAAATGGTAATTGTGGTAGCATGTTTTTTGCGTGCTGCAAAAAATCATATACTATGGCAGCGGGTTCTTCGAGCTGCGAAAATTGAAATAAAATGGCGGCGTGGTGTCTCATGCCGCTAATGCTTCGCTTTCTGAAAATTGGACCCAGATTTTTAACCGGGTCAAACAAAAAAAAAGGCGCTCACTTTTTATTTCTTTTTGAAAAAATGCGTCAACTTTTTATTTCACTTAAAAAGAAGTTATTGCATGTCATTCTCTGTTCTCACTCCATGGCCGCTCTTCTCCTCCAGTGAATTGCAAAATTTCCATTGAATAGGTATATTTGTATTCTTTGATTTTCCGAATTTCCTCTCATTCTTGATAATAAATGGGTTTTTGAGGTATTGTTGCTGATTTTGGATTTTTTTTCCCTCCATTTTCAGAGATCTTCTCATTCAGGAAATACAAAATCAGCTTCCGTTTGAGGGGATTGATTCTTCACAGGCCTTCTGGAACTCGCCCATTAAAGTAATGGCTTAATCCAATCTGTTTTTAAGCCAGCTTTTGTATATAGGGGACATGGATCATTGTTTTGGAATGTGAAAAAAGTCAAGGGGAATGAGTTATAACTCTCTCAATTGGATAGATGTCAGGGAGTTGACTTCGTTGTTTTGAAGTATCATTTTAAGAACACATTGATTGGTGTTTGGATGTTTATAAATCACCAAGTCAAACAACATGATTTGCATCTACATCCTGTGAATTTAGTCGATGTTTGTATAGCTACATCTCTTTTTCTTTCTCAAATATGTTGCCAAATATGAATTGAGACGAATATAAAGCCTTTTCGTAAATTCATATTTACCTAGTGAGATCCGGGAAAAACATCGTTTTAAGTTGCCCAGAAAGAGTTAGTTCCTTTGTACGAGTAAGAAACCGATGTATTTCCACAGATTTCCCTCGTTCCGTATATGAGTTATTTCGAATTTCTCGTATCGGTTTTCGTGGATTAGCATCTCGAGGGCCTTTGATAGGCATAAAGGATGTAGCTTCTAGTTAGCTTTTTGGGGTTAATGAAACCTGGTAATTATTTTGGCATAGCATTTTTGTTATGATAATGTGCTGCTTCATGATTCTTTTTTTGTCTTGTTTGTGATGGTGGTTAATTTGGGCTCTTTTAACCTTCTGCTGTAATTTTTACAACCTCTGTGTTATCTTATTTTATTCTCAAATGATGTGCCTTATAAGTGTTAGGTGTAGTGCCCAAAAGACAATTTGTGTAATTGTTTTTAATAATGGATGATGTAAATTTTCTCACCTCATTACTTGCTTTGTGCTTGTAAGTAATACACTCGCTTTGCAAACCCTAAGTATATCTCGTATGTAACCACTTAACTCGGTGTATGGATTACACGTGAGGATTGAGTTAGTGGAGATATGCTTAAACTGTTAGTCCGTGGTGAACTTAATCGAGTTTAGGTCTCTTGATTAAAACACAAATAATGCGCCGAGAACACCTTAAGGTGTGATAGTCTTATCCGGACTGCCGGTAGAGAGGTACTACGTGGGGCATTTATATATGATGGCATTCATATAGATGGACCGATTTAATCGAATTTTCGATATAATTTCGTAATCGAGGAATCTTATTAAATCATTAGATGATCATATATGGATCAACCTTAATCTCGAGGTGATCACAGTGCCGCTTGTCTCGGGGTAGTGTTTGATGTGTTAGTTACGGTTCACTTGAATATGTGTTCCAAGCCACTTCTCATTGGCACTATCTCCGATGAGTGAGTAGTTCGATTTTCACGGACATGGAATCAATTCCTTCCTGCGGGAAGTAGAGAGACGATCCCTTATTTGTTAGCCCTGAGAAAGTGATCGATCCCGGAGTTCACATTTGACTAATTAGCTACTAGTCGGATATGTGTACTAATTGATCATCGGGGTTAATGGTAAATAAGGATAATATATTCGAAAGTCGGGTTCACGGAGACTTCCCACCGAGAATGGACGATCTATGGAGGTTAATCCGTATGTAGTGATTATATCAATGGACGCTTATTCACTCTACATGGGTTGAGTATAAGTATACATCTATAATCGGTAGAGTTCGGGCGGGTTTATGGTGGCGTAATCCCGAATTAATAATTAATGTACTTATTACATTCAATGAATAATTAATTATTGGAATACTACCCGGTTATAGGTCCATGGTCCCCAATGCCGCTTCTATAATTCGGAGTGATATTCTTGTTATTTGGGCCTCATTGATAATTAATTGGTTAATTAATTAATTGATATGTATGGATATTATTTAGTTGACTAAATAATATAATATCTGAGAAAAAAGACATTTTTAATGGGCGCAGTGGGCTTAGTGTGGCGCCAATATGTCTTGGATTTTCCAAGAAATTAGTTTTCTTGGATAATGACATATTGTGTAATTAGTTAACTATTTGTTAAATAATTAATTGGATAAATAAAAGAAAATAATTTATTTATTATTTATCTCTTAACTATAATGATAATTATATTTTCTTATTATAAGATTATAATTATCTCTTATTTTTATTGGATAATAATAATTAGAATTATCTCTTTTATTTTGTTAAACCGATTGGGTATAGGTTTTCTCTCTTGGATTTTGCCTATAAAAAGAGAGTTCTCCCCGAGCCCTAGGTGAAGAGATGGCCACGAAATTCATAGAGAAAAAAGTTTAAGGAGTTCGATCCTTAGCTCCACCCGGTTGGAGAAAAACTTAAGGTTTTTCTCGGTTACATATCAAGGAGGTTCCAATTCCAAGAATTGGTGTCCACCAACCACCGTTTGGAGAACACATTGGAAGATCAAGGCTTCTCATCCTAAGATTAAAGCTTTTCTTCCTACTATTGGTAAGATAAACTTAACCCCCTTGTAGTAGTAGTTTAAGTCCTTTAATTATGTATTATGGTATATAAGTCGTGATCCATCCATTTGCAGCGTGAGATTCAAGATCATACATCCATCAATAAGATCCTATTTCTTTAAAAAAAAAACAATTGGGCTTTGTTAAATGTATTTTATGATGAACCTGTTAATTGCATATTTGAGGAGTACAAATAATGTCACAACATGACATGACCGTCAATGTCGTAGTGAGAGTACGCTTCTTATTACTTTTCAAAACATACGGTCCCTCTACGCGTCAATGATTTGGACACAACATATGCCACGATACTCTTTCTTTGACTATGGTGTAGGTCCTGTAGGACTGAATAACTGATACGAGTCTCATCATGAATAATGATGCAAAAATGTGTTGTGACACTAGAACCACTCACTTTACAATGGTTTAAAGAAAATAGACTTCATCGAGATGGACGTCCATCTTAATTGTCGATTTCGACTCCTATTTACCGAAAAACAATAACAATCGATTGTTTTTGTACCACTCTTCTTCATGCTGATTATGTTACTGCCCCACAAAACTTGTTTTGCCTTCTAACAACTTCAATGTTGATCATTACCACCTGTAGTATAAAAAAGACTCTCATCTATTTGATCACTTTTCCATTTATTCCACTTACAAACTTCCTTTAAAAAATCGGAAATCTAAGTTCCACAAGGTTATGATGGTGAGATTTATATCAATAAATAGATCATATATCATGAATAACATTAGTGTAAAAGTATGTAAGGTCGTTTATTTCGACCATTTGCTCCAACTGTTTCTTAGGTTCATTATATTTGTGCATTCATAGTGTTCATTTAACAGTTTGGTCTGTATTTTGCTAGCCCCATGTTTTTTTATTAAAAAAACAGTCTCATGAATAAGCAGTCTTGTCAATCATGGTTTTCATTTGAGACAGCAAATTTGGTGAGATTTTAATGAAGATCTTGAGGAGCAGGGGTTGATTTCAGTTTGTGATTCGATCGATATGACGTTTTGGTGTATGTGTTTGTTTTTCAGAAGGGGTGTATGTGTTTTTTAATTTCCTTTTTTTGGTGCAGAGAGGGAGACCGAAACACTGAGGTTATGAAGGAGCGTAAGTTTCAAATGCAGCTGTGTTTCCTACTCTTTGTGAATTCCTTCAGGTTCTTCCAAAATTTCCTTTGGATTTCTCTTCTTTGAATATTGTTAATATTATGTCGAGCATTTGATCACTTCTGCTCATTTTTATTCAGTTATTTGTATGCTTTTTCCTCTTATTTGCTGGTGATTAATTATTTACTAAAGTCGTTGATTTTAATTCTTACGGGTTTTTTTGATAGAGAGATGCAATATTGAGCTAATTTCTTCTCGAATTAGTTAGTATCTATAGCATCAATGTTTTTGTTGATATAGAACTTGGAAAACACCCTGAATTGCTTTTATGTTAAAAGTAGTATGCATGGTAATCGGTGTGAATTTATGTTAAATTCCACAGTTTTGTTGTGTTACTATGATTGCTTATAGTTGAAAGGAATATGCTAA
Source organism: Gentiana macrophylla (assembly GCA_026214975.1). Lineage (NCBI taxonomy): Eukaryota > Viridiplantae > Streptophyta > Magnoliopsida > Gentianales > Gentianaceae > Gentiana > Gentiana macrophylla. The sequence continues at coordinate 88,819,942 of CM047811.1, forward strand.
TCGGTGTGAAGTTTTGTTTGATTCCACAATATTGTCGTGTTCTACTTAGAAGGCACTCTAATTGTTGTTATGTTGAAAGATAATCGGTTTGGATTTATGTTCAATTCCGGAATTTTGTTGTTGTTATCTAAGTCAGGTTGTTGGTCATCTGTTTCCTGGGTACAACAATTGGATGTGCGTTGTGAGACCAAGACTAAGGTTTGTTCCCTTTCTTGTAATCATTATTTATGGTTTGCAAGTGGTTTGTTTACTGAAGCGCTATAAGCATCATTTAGTTTTGATTGACAATGATTTGTTGTTGATAAGTTATCCTAGTCTTCCTTTTACTTTGGGCATTTTCTAGACTCAATTCCTATCAGAGAAACCAAACCTTAGTCGAATTAACCTCAGAGAGGAAGCAGGCAAACATAGATCCAACTTTGAAGTATCAGTACACACTAGTCGAATTAATGAGACAAATATATATTACACATGCAAATGTTCCTAATAGTCTCTAAGTGTCTTAATTTTACAGAATACATAAAGGAGCACAACTTATCAGTAATCCAGCTATTAAAATTGGTGTCACCTTACAGCTGAATTTTTATATCGGCCTGCAAATCAACATGCATGAACTTCAAGCAATGATATTGAAAAGAAATTAAATCCAAGACATAAGGTTTGAGCAATCAATTGCTACTAAAGATATACGACAAGAACCCATAAAGAATAGATCACTTTAAATGACAACCATAATGAAAATATAAGTGCTTAAACAAGTGCTTCAAGGTTAATTACTCCAATAAGAAGATCAAGTTGATCTGCAGAAGGTAAAACAGCGTATGTGGCTGATAATGCATACCTCCTTGTCATTGATTTCACAACAACTGAGTTTCCTAGAGGCATTTATTACAATAAATTACACATGAATCAAACTTAGGTTGGCTTGTGTGTGTATATGCACACACATGGTCAAACTATGTGTTCTCTACTTATGCACTTACTTTATGCCTTTACATTGCTTGTCATAACTTGCTTGAAAATGTGCCCAAGTGTGGTCGAATCTAAAACTTTCATGAGCCTTGATAATGTGGTTAAGTTGAGCATGTTTAGAACCTAATGTGATTTTAAACTCAGTCAGGTCTTGGTTTGATACCGACGACTCTCCCCGGATTAGTTGGTTCATGGACACTGTTTCTTCACCATGGAAACTATTTCAGGTATACTTATCCTATCTAATCTTTGTTTCAATTCATCTAATGTTTTTGACAATGCGTTCTCTTCGTTACTCTCTTTTGATCGAAAATGATTTAAAAATATGGTTCCAAAGTAACTCGTATTTGCAGGTGACTTTGTTTCAATTTGTCAAAAAAAATTTTGAATTTTAGCAACGATGCAAGTCCATATCAGATAGGTGTTGGTCCTAATGGGCGGACAATATATTTACAGGCTTCAATACAACTGATGATGAACATGGGGTATGTTTTATGGAGGCATAGTGGAGCAAATTCTTCTTTTATTGTATTTTCATAGTTCTTTATTCAATATGTTTGATTTAGTAGGAACATAGAGGCAATTTTGTTTTTTGATGTATTATCCTAGTTCTTCTTTCAATGTGTTGAATTTTGCATTCCTATTCTTGTGGGTTTGAATTCATTGGTTGGTACTGAGTTGTGTATTATTGAAAAGGTTTTGTGTAATCGGTTATGTATTATACGAATGGTTTTGGATTTATATAGGTGAGCACCGGTTGCACTGGGCGAATATTTTTTTTTAAAAAGAAAAATGGATCTGCAGCGTGCTTATGTACGCTGCTATAGAGAGATCCATCAATTTCGCAACGTACTTATGCACGATGCTTTAAATATATCTATCCTTTTGGCGGCTCACAACATAAGCTTCCAATAATAGCATCAGCGGCACGTAGCATATGCTGCCAGTAGTTGCATCAGTGTCATGCAATGTAAGCTGCCAATAATAGCATCAGTGTCACGCAATATAAGCTACCAATAATAGAATCAGCGGCGCATAGCTGCATGCCGTGGATTACTTTGTACTTTTAGCGGCTTTGAACTTTGCAGCATGCGATGTGCGCTACCAATAGCTATTTTGCATGCTGTCAAAAGTCCTTTTTCTTGTAGTGAATCACATTTCGCAATGGTCCCGAAACTTGCCAACAACGTAAACTAAGGCTCGACTCTATGAACAAAGTGGTCAACTTAATTTTTGAAGATCCTACGACCAAGCAATTGTAAGTTTTTGAAGTCATCAAGTCCGTCATAGATGCTAACGGACTGTCGGAATAATTATTCTAGTTAATATATGTTACTACTATATTTAAGTTAAATAATATTCAGCAAAATTAATGATGAAGATGGCGCCACTTTCGGATACAAGAAGCATCCTTGGAATTTTTCTACATTCAATGGATCAACCATGAGACTTTTTGAAGAAACCAAGAGACTTTACATTGGATCTACCAAGAGACTCGCATTGAACATCCAAGAGACTTTCTTGATGCATGTTGGACGAATTTTATTTTATATTTTCAGCTTGGATTATGTTATTTTACTCCTATAAATAATAATTCCATGTACTTGTAATTTTCAACTCATCTTTGATCTAAAAAAATATATATTTTCTTCACTTTTTAAGTGTTGTGTGAATTCACTGGATAGAGTATTCAAAACCGGATTATCAAGGGCCCGAGCAACCCTTGTGGGTATCCAATGTACCAAGGTGCTTAGAGACAAGTTTTCTAAGTGTCGAGGTGCTATTCCAAGGTGCCTTCTCACGAGTTGAGATTGTGTCGAGGAGCTCATCATTCCAAGGTGCCTCCTCACAAGTTGGGGTTGTGTCAAGGAGACTTTCCATCAAATTCCAAATACATTAATCCTAGATCCTACGAAATCAGATCCGTATCACATATGAATTGGCTTCTCGGGACCTTTGGTCCCTAACCGATTTTGAAGTCATAATACTTGGGCAGATAGCCTTAACTTCATATGATTTGGCTTTTCAGGGCCTTTGGTCCCTAGCCGATTTGAAGCTATAGTTGGGCGGACAGTCTTAGCTTCATATGATTTGGCTTCTCGGTACCTTTGGTCCCTAGCCGATTTTGAAGTGGGCGGATAGCCTTAACTTCATGGGGTGGCTTTAATAGGCGGATAGCCTTATCCTTATTGTGCGGGCTTTCGCCTTTGGTTTGCATAATGCCTTTTTGTGCCGCACTATTAAGCAGACGGACTTGTTGTTGGTGAAGAGAAAACCAATTTTGATGACGAGTTGACCTTTGGAGAGTTTCAAAAATAAGAAGGCTCGTCCCACCGTTTTTGGAAGGGAGAGTTCCAAAAATACGATAGCTCGACCCGCCACTTTAAGACGGGAGAGTTCCAAATATAGGATAGCTCGTCCCGCCACTTTAGTACGGGAGAGCTCCAAAAATGAAACATGATTATTCACATTGTAGAGACGAGGATAAGTGCAAATGAGAAATTGTATCTGGAGAGCTCGTACTTGGAGAGCTTAAAAGCTCGTACTGTGCGAACTCATGTTGGGAGAGCTTGAGGGCTGGTGCTTGGAGAGCTTAAGAGCTCGTAACTTAGAGAGCTTGAGAGCTCATTCTGGCGAGCTCGAGAGCTTATAACTTGGTGAGCTCATAACTTGGAGAGCTTGAGAGCTCACAACTAGGAGAGCTTAAGAGCTCGTTATCTGGCAAGCTCATGTTGGGCGAGCTCATGTTGGCATCCTCATTCTCACGGCCTCATTCTCGCCGGACTCATTCAGTCGGACTCATTCAGTCACCTCAATATTCTTGGCGGACCCATTTTGGTCGGCCTCATTCTTGATGACCTCATTTTGGCGGCCTCATATATGGCGGCCTTATATCCGGAGAGCTCATAACTTGGAGAGCTCAGAAACTTGGAGAGCTTGAGAGCTCATTATGGTGAGGTCGTAACTTGCAGAGATTGGCTCTATTCTAGTCGGCCTCATTCTTAGCGGCCTCATTCTTGGTCGGACCCATTCTTGATGGCCTTATATCTGGCCGGACCCATTTTGAGCGGACTCATTCTGGTCGGGCCCATGGTTATGTCCTTGCCACCAACCATATCATACTATCTGACTTGCTTTTGCACTAGAGAATAAATCGTGCTCCGACAACTAATCAAGTATGGCTCTGTCATCCTTGACAAAGTGGTTGAATGTGTTTCCGGTGAGCCGATGGCGGTTCAGACAAGAGTGATCGGAAAATCCCAGAATCCATAGAGAGTGGTGATAAATCAAACGCAAACTCTATGGATTGTGTGCTTTTGCTCCTCAAAACGTACGCCAGCTTAATGAAAAAGCTAAAGGACTGTTCCATATATTTATTTTTTGCTGGAAAAGATGAATAGGAGTTCCGACCAAGTTTTGAAGAGAACTCAATGGCAGCAGTGGTGATTTAGGCAAAAACCCAAGTATTTCGCATAAAGCTAGTAGGTTCTACCACTTACTTGATGTTATGATGAAGATCTCGTTGAAGACTTAGGGATCAAGATGTAGATCTTGTTGAAGATTTGAAGATCCGGAAATAGATCTTGTTGAAAGCTTGAAGATCCGAAAACCGGATGAAACTGGATGAAGATCCGTTGAAGGTTCAACCGAAAACCAAAATGGCGGTTTTAGGCGCCGGAAAACAAAAGGTGGGCGGTTTCGGGTGCCGAGGTGGAAGGTGCCTCTGTAAATATTGAATCGACCGGAAAAGATGTGGTAAATGTCGTTTCGCAATGAGCCTAATCGATAATGCCGAAATTATCTCGGATAAGTTAGCGGTGTTTGTGTGGTGGATATTTGGCTGTTAATGCATGATTTCACCGGTAAGCTGTGGTGATGTTCAAGAACAAGATGAATATCTTTTTTTAGCAAGAGGAGGAGAATGTTTGGTGTTATGTGATTGTGAGCTGAGCCTGAGAGGCTGCCTACGTACCCTTTGTAAGGGATCAAGCCAATGCGTAGTTCTGTAAGTGAATCCTCATCTCCCCCTTTGTAATGGAGGTGATGTTGCTATTTATACAGGTGATGGGCCAGCTGTCACCAAGATGGCGAGAGTAGGACAACTCTCGAGAGCTGTTAGGCCGGCGAGCTGAGAGCTAGCGAACCCGACCTGGCGAGCTGAGAGCCTTCAGCGGCTCCGAAGCCTTTGGCGGACCCGAAACCTTTGTCGGGCTGAGAGCCTTTGATGGACCCGGAGCCTTTGGCGGACCCAAAGCCTTTGGCGGACCTGAGAGCCTCTGGCGGCTCCGAGGCCTTTGGCGGCTCCAGAGAGCCTTTTGGTGGCTCTAAACCCCTTGCTTGGGCGGCTGGAAGGACCGAATAAGGATCCGCGGGACGAATTACGATTTAGGCATATCATATATCGAACCGAGTCTCAAAATGAAGAGTATCAAAAAATAAAAATTTTAGTGAAATTGTTATCGCGCTTGGAAATTTAGATCAAAAGATATAAGCGTTTGAAAATGGAGGAGCAAAGAGAAGAAAAAAAAATTGGACCAGAGCATGCGTTGGATTTATTTATTTATTTTATTTTTTGGGGGTTTTTGTCCTTTAGGTTATAAAAATTATAAGAGTTTTCATCCCCTATAAAAAAGTATTGGGTTGTCGTGTTACTTAAAAACATTTCAAAAGATTTCCTTCGTCTAATTCTCTTTATTTTGTTTGTATTTTTTTTCTTAACACCCTGGTATCCGGACTCAACTGGTTCGACATTTTTCTTTTGTTGGTATTTTCCCTAAATTTATTATCTATATGACTACTTTTTATTACATATTATTGCATTAATGACAATCAATGAATATGTTAGACATTTTTTTGGGGAAATATGTTAGACATCTAATGTTTGCAATTTATGACATTCAACTATTTTATTAATTTAAGTAAAAATATTTTAAATAATTTATATTTTAAGACGGGAATAATAGTTGAGTGTCATAAGTTTTAAGGAGAAATGAATAAAATATCATTTGATTATAGTTAATACAATAAAAGTAATTGAATTCTTAATAAATTAGGAATAATATAGAGAAAAAAATTAATAAATACTTAATTGTTAACTTAAAATAATTTATATTCTAGAACAAATAAAAAAAAGACGGATTCACTTATACTCTGGAATGCTGCGGAGTTGGTATCAGGGAGCTTTGCCGATCTACCACTAATTTGGGAGTCTATTTGTGCGACTACCAGCGTGTGTTGTCGATCTACCACTCCCATTTTCGCTTTTTAGGTGTTTTTGAACCAAACTAAACCCTAATTGGGAAGGGGAACCCGATAGGGGAAGGGTGTACTTAAGATCGTGCACAAAGGTGGAAAAAGCGGGAGAAAATCGCGAATCAAAATCGATTTTTTTTTTGGGATTATTCACAAATACCACCTGTAAAGCCAGTAAACTGCTAAAAATCCCGTTGGTATCATGTTGCATAGTTTTCATTCAAGAGCTGATATTTATGTTGTAACACATACTCCTTCCGCTCCAAAATAAGCGATCTGATTGTCAAAATTATTTGTTCCATTTTATGTTAGAGCGATTACATTTCCAATGCGGTATATATTTATTGTATTTTTTTTTACTGTTTTACCCTTATTTATTACAATATGAGAGATAAAAAAACAATGGTATACTAATTATACTCGAGGCTTTTACCCATTTCATTCTTAAAGTCAATGTATTAATTTACTTCTTTAATATGTGTGTTTTTTAAAACTGTATAGATAAATTGAAACGAAGAGAGTATTTTCTTTTCACCTAGTTTTCAGCTTTTGTACCTGAATTGAAGGTGTGCACTACAAATAACGTTAAATTCAAAGATTATGAATGTGTAGAGACCAGAGATTAAGCTTTAGATTTTTCTTTTACGGATTTAGGAAGAAAGGTAAAATCAGAACCTAATTTAGTAAAATTGACATGTTATCAAGAGTTTTTCTAAAAGGACAAAATTATAACAAAAAAATACCGGCTATGCGCATATGATGGGACAAACGATTGAGATTAAGAAACAATACAATTTTTCTTTCATCCCAATTTTTATTTTTATTTTTGAATAATATGCTATTATTTATTTTATTATTTCAACAGAGCAAGCCACGACTAAATGTGAAGACGACATAGTGTCATATTGTTTCAGGCCTACCAAGTTTAAGTCTTCATTGGTCAATAGATAATCATATATGTTACATTATCTTATGATAAAAGAGAAACTATAATTCAAAAAACAAACTAACATGCTTTTACAATCACTAATGATGCCCCCAACATAAGAAACATTCGCAGTATCAACATTCAGTTTCTGGTTGAAAATTTGAGAATCCCTTTAAAAATGACATTGAAAAATCCCCAAGAAATGGAGACCATTATCTGTTGTGAAAGAGAATTATTCATTGGCATATTATCTTCATAAGATTCAATGTAGGCCTCAATTTCTTTTTCTCGCCTCGAAAGCATTAATATTGATAACCATCGTTCTTTTGTTTTCAAAAAGTAAAGTATATCTACTATTCTATATCCACCGGACCACCAAAGATTACAAATAATTCGAGCCACTTTGTTTTCATTGTCAACAAAAAAAGTCAAAGAAATCAAGATGACAATACCAGAATATCGTCGGGTGAGTTGAGTGAGTAATCAGATTAGTGGGGGAGAAAATCCAAAAACTAAAACAAGAGAGTTTGGCGATTATTGATGGTTGTGTCGTTAGAGACTACATACATACCATTGTATTGTAAGGGATCAAGTCACAGAACATTGTGTTCGTTACGTAGTTCTAAAGCTGGAGGATGAGAATCCTTATATAGAGAGCTTTTGCAGGGGAGTTATAGCTCGGATCCGGGATCTCAAAACCTGCAGTTGAGGGCTAGAGAGATGCCGGACATGGGGAAGTTATCGCTCAATGAGGCTCACATCATGAATTGAGTATAAATGTGGATTTGAGACAGTTATCAAGGATCAATCATGGGATCATGCCTGGTAATGCCAAGTAACTATGTTAGAGGTGGGGGCGTTGAAATAGTGTCCTAAACCCAATCGGGTCGGACCGGATCCGACCGGGTCGGGTCATTTACAGTCTATTTAGTTCATGTAATAACTTTATTCTGAGTAATAAAATCACTTTTGTTATTATATATTTAGTATATCTTTATGAACCGATTATCTTATTATATATATAAGAACGTCCTAAAGATTAAAGCGTGATAGAAACCACGATAGTGATTGTGGTTGATGAGATCTCTAATCACTTTAATAAGTTGATACTTAAATGTCTCTAGTCGTATGTACTATCAAACAGGACATTGATAGTACAATTAGACTAGCACGTATTGTATATCTTCTATCTTATTGAAGCTAGAGGGAAATTGGTAAATCGCGCCAATCGTAACGTCGACATTTTTTCGCGCCAAACATTTTTCGACATTTTTTCGTTCGTCCGTCCAAATTTGGACGATTTCGTCCAAATACGGTCAAAACCGTCCAAATTTGGATTTCTTTTTGACCCAATCCATTCAATGACCAAAATGGACGGACGGTTTCGCCCAAATTTAGACGTTTCTTCCAAATTCCGTCCAAACCTTCTCACATTTCACTTAATCTCTGCTTTTTTCAATTCATGAAAGCTAACATCTAAATCTGGTCTTTCCTTTTCCTTTTTGCAGATTGTTTAATTTTGAGAAATACTTGTTCCGTTAATTTGTTGTCTTGTGCTTAATCTTGCTACTTTCTGCTTTTTTCCTGATCCTGGTTGACAGCTTAGCTGTTAGATTTGGATCGTCTTTGATTCACGTAGAAATGTTTTGCTGTCTTTTAATTTTTTGTTGATATCAATGGATCTGTATTGGGAATCCTGATCTGTTAGTAGCAAGGATATGCTCAATTTAAAACGATTCATGTGCTTTGTTTGGAGTTTTGTTAATTAGTGGAGTCATATTCACTCAAATTTGGACGTTTCATAATCAGTGAGGAGGAAGAAGAAAGAAAATTGAAATGTGAGAAGGTTTGGACGGAATTTGGACGAAACGTCCAAATTTAATAAACTGTCTAATTTTGACGGATCGTCCATTTTGGTTAGTAAATGAATTGGTACAAAAAGAAATCCAAATTTGGGACGGTTTTGACCGTATTTTGGACTAAATCGCCCAAATTTGGATTTAAACACGAAAAAAAAAATGTTAGAAAATGTTTGACGAAAAAAAAACGTCGACGTTATGTCTGACTGATTTACCAATTCCCCGAAGATAGAGATAGATCTTGTCTATCGAAGTGTATAGACACTTGGACTGTATGTAGATGTGTATTAGATAATACATACGTTAGACTAACCCACTTAGATTAAGTGTCGCAGTATGTGCCAGTTGTGTAATTATCTTGAGACCGGAGTCTTCATGGCATCACGGTGTGGATTGTCATGCTTCGACACCATTGAGGTTTCCCCTAGCAATGGAGTGATCATGAGGTAGTGCTCGGATATGATATTGAAGCATACGTAGGATACATGTTGTTCGTCCGGAAATCGCGTATTATAATAGTAGGAGTAAATATCTGAAATGACATTCTTATAAGGAATGTCTAGCTCGTGAATCTTTGCAAAGTGGGAGTAATTGAGTTATTCCGAGAGAGCATGATATGCATATTATAAAATACAATCGTTGATGTATTGATATTTGAGATACGATTGTATGGATATTGTAACAATGATGATAGATTCTATCTACACAGAATCGTTTCACCCCGAAGGTAGTAGTCATTGCTTTTGACTCTTCCGATGATTGGGGGTCATGACGTGTTGGTAGACGCTATTCATGATCGTTAGGTGTGAATGGTATTTTAGTTTATGCACTTTATGCCTACGGTCAACATATTCGGAAGCCTATCGGGTCACACATAAGAACATCTAACTGGATTAATATGCTGTTATAATGATAGCCAAATAATGAAAGTTTTATCTCGACTATAAAGTGTTATAGTGATAAATTAATATGATGATATTTATTTATTATGAATAAATTAAATATAATATATTAATTAATTAAGAATATTCCGGAAGCCAATTAATGGCTATATGAGGCGCATGCTATGTGTATAAGATACACATGAATTTTGCAAATTAATTAATAGTATTATTGTGTATTAATAATGGATATTAATATATATATATATATATTTACACACATGTATAAATTGATTTATGGTAATACATTAAAGATATATTCAATATTGGATATTGGCAATATAAATCTTGAAAATATTTAATATAAGATATTGAATATTAAATGAGATAAATCAATAATATCTATTTTGCCTTATTTTATTAAGAAATGTTTTCTTTTTTCCTTATTCCATGCAAGAAAATTTCCCATTGGGAATGAGACACGATAGGCGTAGGTCACCAAGATATATATTGGTGTGCTAAAAGTATTTTCATATCACAATTCCAAAGTCTAATAAGATTTGTGAAAAAAAAAAAAGTTTCTTAGAGAGTTTTGAGAGATAGAAAAGGTCTGTCTGAAGAACCGAGTTTTTCTAAGAAAGAATCCAACGCGGGATTCAGCGGGTCTTTGGTGTGGATATTGATAGAGGCCAGACACGTGGACGGATACCGCACACTACTACTCTCTGTAGACGGTCAAAGTTTCGATCTTTTAGATCAACCAAAGTATATTCATCGCCTCTCTTTGCTCTTTATGTTTATTGTTTTAACGAAATCGATCATGGATCGTAAATCAAAATTTTAAATTTCGCTGCGTAGACTAGTTGATTTCCTAACAGGGGGATGACCTATTCTACTAAAGAGAGAATTGTTTGGTCGGGTCGGCTGAGATCGTGGATTGTGTATAAATGTGGATTTGAGACAGTTTATCAGGGATCAGTCGTGGCATCATGCCTGTTAATGCCAAGTATCTGTGTTGAGGGCGAGGATGACATGTTTTGCTGAAGAGCGAGCTGTTTGGAAAGTTTGGTTGATTAGCTTTTGAGATGAGATCATTTGAGTGTGAGAATGACCTTCTGAAGGTCGGTCGTCTGATACTCAGGGCGAGGCTGATAGATTTGCTGAGAGCGACCTTCCTAAAGTCGGCTTATCGTATTTTAAGATATTGATAGCTAACGGTCAAATTAAGGGCTTGTGCAGATATGGCCCACCTGACTATCGTGACCCATTTTAGGCCCAATATATCCAATGTAAATAACCTTCGGGTTATGCTGTCAACTCGAAGCAGCCCATTAATTTGTTTCTCCCTTGTAACCCCCTTCTCTCAGGGATTCATTCCTCCCATCTTCTTCTTGCATATCTCTTTTTCCTTCAACTTTCATCAAAGCCATGGAAACTACGGTCTCACACCCCACTGTGCTTGCTCTCATTTTACCTTCATGTGCTATCTTAGCTGTAGATTCCCGTGTACGCGAGGGTCACTGGGGGGATGTAGTTTCTAACACCTATAATAAACTGATTGAAATGCATCCCAATGTTTTTATTGGATGTTTTGGAGACTGTAATGTGATAGATCAAGTTAGGGAGGCCCTTCTTGCAGATCTACCCAATGAAGACAGATCTATGGGTGAGATTGCACTTTTTGTGCAAAACACCGTAAACACGGTCCTGGAGAATTCAATAGATGATGAAGAAGAAGAAGAAGAAGAAGACAGAAGAAACAGAACAAACAATGTTACGACTAGATTTGTTCTGCTTGGCCGTGCGTTTAATGATAGCAGGTATTACTTCTATAACATTTCAAAAGGGGAAAATACATGGATGTTTTTCGCAAAAAGGGAGGTGGGAAATGTGGTTTGTGCCGAACCTCCTCATGTTGTGACCAGGTTCTTGGAAAATAACAACTTAGATGAAAAATGACCGAAGAAGAAGCTGTGGATTACGCTTTCAAATGTATGAAATATACTGTTGAACACTATTGCTCTAGTGGTGGAAGGATTCAAGTGGTGGCCATGAAACCCGGTTCTTCCACTGTTCATAGTTCATACTAGGGAGCAGGATAATCCGAGATATTGTGACGATGAATACCTTTATCAAGGTATGTCAATTTTGGTTCCATTAAAACTGGTGCAGTTCTTCGTCTTTTTAGTAAAAGAATAAAATAATGTGATGTTGCAACTTGCAGGCATTTTTCTGTTAATTTGTCTATTAATTATAAGTTGGTGTATAATATCGTGGTCCTTATGTGGTAGGGACTCCTTACGTAGGGAGTTACCTACATTGCATCATCTGGACCATACAGTGTCATTTTATGTAGTATCATCTGGACCACTACACAGATTTGTGATTTGTTGCTGTGATGATCTTGCAGAACCCCGTATTATTAACCATGGTGATTCAGAGATGGTTTCCCCGGATGGAAAAAGAGCTTGTAATTAATTTGTTGGAGTGTTAGAATTGTTTTGGAATTAATTTGTTTTGGTTCAGAATTGTTCAATGATTTTTGTGTTTATGTTGCGGTATTATTATTATGTATTATTATTACTATGGGTTACTTAAACCTACTTTATTTTCTGTTGTGGCTACATTTTTATGTATTCTACCTTCTAACAATATTCTTTCCTTGTTTTTGAGTTGATTTTTCAACATATTCCATGTTAAGATTTTTAATTTTAGGGTGTTTTTGGACCATAATGTCATCAATTTCAAAAAAAAAGTCATTAATGGTTTTTTTTTTCTCTACATGTAGGGGTCCATCTTAAAATATATGATTTCTATTGGTTGTGGCGCATCAGCTATGATTTGAACCATGACAATCTAAAATTTGTGTTAGACATTATTTTGAATTTGCGGCCCCAGAGTATTGATTATTGATCTCACTTTTCCTAAGGGTTTTAGATTAAACACGGGTGTTTGCTTAAATTGTAAGAAAAATCGTAAAATTGGCATCATAAGTTTTATCGTAGAATCTGCTCGTTTTGAATATGTATCTTGACGATGACGGATTTAACTAAGGCATGTGTCATGCACTCAACCCCAAATAATAAGGCAATAGACCCAAGAGCCTAACTTTAAGGGCCATGAGCCTCAGTATTAGTCTAAGGGCTGATCTTCACCCCCAAGTTGGAAGCTAACTACGTCGATCTTCAGTCCACCGCAGGTCGGTCCGGACAAAGTAGAGGCTGACTTGAGTAGCTCGGTCATCTTGACCTCGGTTGCTCGCCGCAAGTCGGCTAGGCGTATAGTGATAAAAGACACGTTTTTCAAGATAATTAGAGATAGAATCCTAAACCATTAAGACTCTGATCTTTATTATCTAAAGTTAATATTTGAATAACGTGATTATCTCCTAAAATCAAGGGATACACGCGGTTTAACCATTCTTGTGAAACACGACAGTAGAGCCCATAATGGACACGGCCCATGCAGGCTTATGCCATAAGTATTCCCTATATAAACATTCATAAGAACTACGGCAGACTTGATTTCAACACAGATTTTGGATACGTAGACAACTTGGAAAAATCTCAGGCTTATTCTAAATCACCGCAAAAATCTTCCCTTTGTTCCTAATTTTCTTACATGTTTTACCTTGATTGAAGTACCACTAAACGGCTCAGATTATTACCTGGCAGAGATTTTGCTTCGTCATATCTAAAGGTGAACAATTTAATTTTGGCTCAAAAAAATGCGCATTGATTTGCATCTCAACTGATCTATTATTGTGCCCTATTAAAAATCCGAATTGAGTCACCCTCGTTTCGAATTAAGTACAAGTAGTCAATTTCAATTACAGCTCTATCCAAATCGAGTCTAACTCAAATTTTCTTGAAAACTACGTACTTTTAATTCATTTGTTACATTTTAATTCATTTGTTACATATTGTCTTCCAATTGATCAATAAAATGCATGAGTAAACGAGTAACACACAACTAATATTGATCATGATGCATTCAACTCATTATTTTAAAAATGCATTTACCACATTTAACCATCCTTTTAAACCATATACATATTACGGTAAGTGTTATACTTGTAAAACTAACAATGTAACGTAATTTCAAGGTCAAAACTTGATTTCTTAAAAGATCTAATAAAATTGTAAAGGAACAACTCTAAGAGGTCGAATCTTTGAGAAACGACCTTGCCAAGGTCGGATGCATGGAGAAACGACTTTCCGTAAGGTCAAATCTATGTAGAATCACTATGGTTGTGTCCTTTGTCTTAGAATCGATCTCTTTGTGGTCGGATGTAGGACAATCGAATTTGGTATGGTCGATTCGATCTGGACGAATGTAAAAACTTAAACTTTTACCTTCAAAAAAAAAAAAAAAAACTTAAACTTTTGCAACATTTAAACACCAAACCCAAAATAAATGTGTAATACACTAATTTCATGTATATTCAGGGGCGCTCCTTGGGGGGCCAACGGGCCAGGGCCCACGGCCCCCCAAAATCGATGAATTTAAGTGTCGTCAATTTTTCACCCAATAGCATATATATATTTTGTATTTTTACATTGTATTTCAATAACTTACCAACTAAGAAGGTATTACCCTAGTGGTTATACTAGAGTATAACTTAGCAAGTGAATAGGGTTCGAGTCTCGTTGTATAACGAAAGAAAATTCGTTGGGTATAAAATCTTGGCTTTTTAACCTAGTGGCAATTAGGTTAAGAATGATAATAGAAGTAATATGAATGGGGGGAAGGATTTTTAGGGTGATTTAGACAGAGTTTGGGATTTTCCAAGTTGCCTACGTATCCAAAGCGTATGTTGGAATCAAATCTACCGTAGTTCTTACGAACGTTTATATAGGGAGCATTTATGCCTTAGGCCTGCATGGGCCGTGTCCATTATGGGCTCTATTTTCGTGTGTCACAAGAATGATTAAACTGTGTCTATCCATTGATTTTAGGAGATAATCACGTATTTGAATATTAGCTTTAAATGGTAAAGATCGGAGCCTTAATGGGTTAGGGTTCTTTCCATAATTATCCTGATAAATATGTATTTATCATCTACACGCTCTAACCAACCTGAGGTGAGCTATTGGGGTCAGGATGACCGAGTTGAGAAGATCCATCTTTATTCTCGTCTCCGACCGACTGCGGTGGATCAAGAACGATCGACTAGCTTCCCAAATCAAAGGGGTCGCCCTTAGACTTATACTAGGGCTCGTGGCCTTTAAAATTAGGACATTGGGCTACTTGTATTAGTATTTAGGTGTTGTGCACATGACACGTGGCGTGGTGAAATCCGACCTCGTCATAAGCCCACCAGATCCAGCTGAGCTCTTTGAGGTTAGGTCTGATCTGTGTTATATACTATTTGGAGACTTATCCAGATTTTGAAATTTTGAACAGTTTACCTTGACAGGTGGCAGAGTTTTGTTATGACACTGTCATAACTTTCCCGAGAAACGAGGCGTTACTGTCCCACGTCTTTACGAGTGGGTTAGTTTTCAAAGACGTGTTGAGGGGTTTACGACATGTACTTATACCCCTTAGTCATATCAACCGTTGCCCTACTTTATTTAAATAGACAATCCAGTGCCGGCAAATCAGATCTCCTTCAACTCTTTCTCCACCTTTGTTTTTCAAGTAAGTTCTTCCTTGTTCATTATACTTGGTCTATTACCTTTTTAACTTTTAAGGCTTATTCGCGATCCGATGGCCGAGACTAAATCCATCTTGAAACAAGAAGAGGTAGTCAAAATAATTAAGAAGTACGGGGTCGATTTAGGTGTTTAAGACCCCCAAATTCCGACATCCACTAACCCTTATTCATATCGACCTCCTTTTGGATATTGAACTGTATACGAGGATCAATTTGAGGGGGGTCTCCGTCTTCCTTTCTGTCCCGCATGCATTTCGGTGCTCGAGTATTATAAGCTTTGTACTGCCCAGATAGCGCCTAATAGGGTTAGGGGTATAACAGGTTTTGCAATTGCCTGCCGATTGGCTAAAGTTTTGCAATATCTCAACTGGTGTTTTGAGACTGATCCCTGTGTGAGGACTCCTGTTTATTAAGTAGCAAGTTGTGGTTACAGCCTCTGCCCAAAATCTCCTTGACAAACCAGCATGAGAAAACATATATCTTGCTCTCTCCAAAGGGGTTTGATTCATTCTTTTAGCTACACCATTTTACTGAGGAGTATTCCTGATTGTATGATGTCTGGCAATACCCTCAATTTTGCAAAATGTATCAAACTCACCCAAGTAATTCAGACCATTATATGCACGAAGCCTCTTGATCTTCTTCCCAATGATTTTCAACTAGAGCCTTCCATAGCATTAAGCTCTTGAATGCCTCACTTTTGTGTTTCATCATCACCACCCAAGTCATCCTTGAATAGTCATCTATGAATGACACAAAATATCTGTGACCACCTAATGACTCCACCTTTGATGCCCCCCAACAATCAGAATGAATGTAATTAAGTGATGACTTTGTGTTTGTTAGGTGTAGTGCCCGAAAGACAATGATCTAATTGTTTTAGGACAGAATTAATAATTCATCTTATTATATGCATGTATGCTTATAATTAAGACACTACTGAAAACCTTAAATACCTCGTTTATGTCACATAACTCAGTGTATGGCTATACACAAGAGGATTGGGTTAGTGAGATGTACTTAAAATTAACTTAGTCCGTAGCGTTTGTTAACTGAGAGCACGGGTCTCAAGATTAATTTGCTAATAATGCGCCTGAACACTTTAGGTGTGTGATCTTATCCGGATTATCGGTAATAGGAAGTACCTAGTGGGGCATTTATATATGATGATAATCATATAAGGCTGGACCGATTTGATTTGAGTTCTCAATATAAGTCCGTGATCGAGAAGTCTTATCGAATCACAAGATGATCATATATGGATTAATCTTAATCCCGAGGTGATCTGAGGCATTTAACGCTTAGACTAGGGTAGGGTTTGATGTGTTAGTAAGGATCACTTCAGCAGATGTGGTCCAACACTTCTCGTTGGCTCTATTCGGGATGAGTGAGTAGTCTGTGCTATCACACAACTATGAAATCCATTCCTTCCCGGGAAGTAGACAGACGATTCCTTATTTGTTAATCCTAGAAATTGATCGATGGCACGAGCTTCATATTATATTAGTTATGAACTAATTGATCACTAGGGGTTAATGGTAAATAAGGATAAGATGTTTCGAGAAGGGTCTACGGAGATATCCCGAATCGAAACAAACAGTCTATGAAGGATTTATCCGTATGTAATGATTATATCAGTGGACGTTTATCAACTCATAGTTGAGTATAAGTTATCTATATTCGACAGAGTTCAGTTTCGGGTTTATGGTGGTGTAATTCCAGAATTAATAGATTGAATATAATTGTTCGGACTGACGAATAATTTTATTTAATTTATTGTAGCTACTGAATATGGGTCCATGGTCCCCGATGTGGCTCCTAATATAGCATATACGTTTTCTCGTCGTTTCACCTCAATTATAATTAAATAGTTGGATTGGACTATTTAATTGATATGTGGATTAATTGTTTAGTTGGATTAGATAATTAAATACACGGAAAAGAATTTTTTTCGTGGACTCGACCCAAAAGGCAAAAATGTGTGTGGCCCTAATTTATTTAGGGTTAGAGCCGCATTTTGTATTATTATTATTATTAGGAAATTTGTTTTCTTGATAATTATAATATATGTGATTAAATTATTTTTTTGTTAAATAATTTATGGAAAAGAAAATCTTTTGTATATCCTAATTAATTTAGGAATATTCTGGATTTATCCTTTTAAGAAAAAGGATTAATATGATTGATTTTGTATTAATTAATTAATCCTTGGAGGACAATGATTACTCTTCTATATAAAGAGAGTTCTCCCAAGCCAAATCATATCACATAATTTCGAAATATTGGGTAGTATTTTGGCTTAGATTTTTCGGCCAAAAGTACTAGTGTTCGAGTTTTAGAAAACTTCGGGTTTTCTAAGGTAGCATATCGAGGAGGTCCGGCGGTGTGAAACACCATCTACCTGATGTTGCTTGGAGACACGCGTTGGAAGACTGTGGCTTCTCATCTAGCTTAGATCTTGGATTGACCTTTGTTCTTGGAGTAATTGCACCATAAAAAGGTTGGTAATCTAAACCCCCTCGTAGGTTTAGATCTATTATTTTATGTATTTTGGTTGACTAGATCTAGATCTTATACTTTTCGCTCCTTGCAATAATTGCAAACATAAGTGGATTTATGGCCTTTGGACCTTGTCTTCTTGGAATTTTTCTTCCTAGACTGACCATGCTCTTTTCCATCTGTCACATCGACTATCATCCTGCGACTGATTGTCTCGCCTCACCGCTTGCCTTATGTCTTAGCTTCCTGGCATGTAAAGATGACCTTACATCTTCTAAAGCAACTGTATCCTTCCCAACTATGAAGGACTGCACAAAGTTCTCATAGGAAGTTGGTAATGAAACCAGCCAAATCAAAGCAACATCTTCAACCTCAATCTTAACATCAATATTCCTGAGATCAAGTAATATTGTGTTCAACTGATTGAGTTGATCTCACAACTGAGTCCCCTAATGCATCCTCAGGCTGAATAGCCTCTGCTTCAGCAGCAACTTGTTGGTCAATGACTTAGTCAAATACAAGTTTTCAAGCTTTAACCATAACTTGGCAGCAGTGTCTTCCTCAGCAACTTCTATGATAACATCATCAGATAAGAACAACATGATGGTTGAATGTGCTTTCTCCTCCAGACTGGCATAATCTGCAGAACTGGCATCCCCTCTTTCAGATAAAGGAGTCCACAATCCTTGTTGCTTTAACAAGGCCCGCATCTTGATTTGCCACAAACTAAAATTGTTCCTCCCTATAAATTTATCAATCTTCACGTTCATTGCTGACATCATTCTATTTAAAACTTTGATCGAAAAATCCTAGCACCGGTCACCGGTCTTGGTGAAGATCAACTCTGTTCAACCTGCAACTCCTGAATCTTGAACCTCGCTCCGATACCAGTTTGTTGAAAACACATATGAGAAGCTTGCAGTTTATGAAAGATAAAACAGAAGCAATGCAAACGTAAAGTATGGCGGAATAAATCACAGAAACAAAGAAAACACAGTGATTTAACGTGGTTTCCGGCGTTGTGCCGACTACTCGACGGACAGAAAATGAGATATATTATTATGCGCAAAGTTACAAGATATTCCTTACAAAGTGAAAGACACTCTTGAAAGACACACTTTTACATTGATTACAATATTGATATTTATAGACACAAATCCCAAAACTTAACCGCCATAAGATCATTGTCGAAATTGTCATAAATACCCCAGATGTGGACCCCAACTCCAGCTGTTATCCACCAGATGAAACTCACTCAAAATCGATTTTCCTGACTTGGTAACCAATCGCGCCAGATGTAGAACTCGATTATACTTCAAGAAACTCAAGCAGACTAACCGATGCGACTTGAAAAAAACTCGATTGCATTTCATCAAATTGACTTTCACAGAACTGAATATACTTAACTGAACTGACCATCATTCTCAGTCTCAGTTTTCCAGATTATTTCCACCAGATTATTCATCAGTTTAGAGATCAAGTTGCCAAAACTGACATCTTATTTATTTATTTATTTTTTTGCTTTTAAATATATTTCATGTACTTGTCAAGTTATTCTTTCAATTGTTTTGTAAACTGGATGAAATAAATACATATTATTTTGTCTAGGAATCCGACAAACATTAATCTGTCTTTCGATCATCTTTCTTTTTACAGAGAATTCAACCGATGTTTACTTCTCTATTTTGAATTAGAAAACATGCACATGTTTGAGACGAATTGGATGATGAGATTAGAGATCAGACTTAGAAATGTACTCAACAATTTCTTTTAGTCATGATGAGTTGTAATAAATATTAGCACTTAATTATAATTTAATTTGACGTCAGTTTTAATTCATCGAATTGATTAATGAATGGTTTGAAATGTTAGTTGCATAAATTTCCTATTAAAAATTTTCAAAAACTAGAAAAGACTGTGTCCTTATTTCAAAGATAAATGCATAGGACAGCTTTTGTTGTACCAATATTTTGGCGTTTGTGCAATTCAATCCGATGAAAAGGACGGACGTTTGCCATGTGAGGTACTGAGGTGAAATTTGCAAATCAGACAACTGTAGCGTGTAGTATTTATTTTCAGATGTGATAGCTTTCGACATTTTTTTCGTGAATCGTCCAAATTTTGGAGAAACCAGTCAAATTAGTCAAAACCGCCCATTTTGGACGACTACCGCCCATTTTGGCCCAATACATCGAATTTGGTCCAATTTGGAAGGTTTAAAAGAGACGCACCGTCCAATTTAGACGGATTCGGCCCATTTGGACAGTATGTCTCCTTTTCTATTTTTCCTTCATCTTCCTTCTTCCTTCTCTCGTTTCTTCATCATCTTCATCAATCACTCTTCCTCTTTCATTCATCCTCCAAATTCACCTCCAAATCTTTACCAATCCTTTCTCACTATCTTCAATCTCATTAGCTAGAGCCCATCACATCAAAACCCCTAATAAAACACCTCCACATCTCACCACCACCCTCTTCAACCACATAGCTATGGTGGCTACTCAATTTCACTCAAATTTGGCAACCCACCTCAAGCAATTCAGTTCATTATGGACACAGCCAGTGATTTTGTTTGGTTCCCTTGTACAAGAAAATATCTTTGTAATAAATGTTCTGATTCAGTGATTTCATCATATATTCCCAAGAAATCATCTTCTATAAAGATTGTAGGCTGTTTGAATCCGAAGTGTGGGTGGATTCACAAGAAATTGGACGAATTCAGTCTTGAAGATTTGGACTTGCCCAATACCGTCCAAATTGGACGAATCCGTCCAAATTGGACGGTGGGTCTCCATTAAACCGTCCAAATTGGACGAATTCAGTGTATTGGGCCAAAATGGACGGCAGTCGTCCAAAATGGACGATTTTGACTCAATTTGGACGGTTTTCTTTAAATTTGGACGATTTACCTGAAAAAAATATCAAAAACTGCCACACCTGAAAATAAATATTACATGCTACAGTTGCCTGATTTGCAAATTTCACAGTACTGAGTAGTGATGCACTGTTGAACCTATTTAAGCAAACAATCAGCTTTTTCTCTTTGGATTCCTGAAAATTTAAGGGAAACTTGAAGAAATATGTCTGAAAAATAAATGTTTTGAAAAATATGTTTGAAAAGTAAACATTTAAAAACTATGTCTGCTTCCGCCGTATGAGTGACGTATGCGCGCCGCATGAGTGCCGCACGAGCACTGCGCACCGCATGAGTGCCGCATGAGTCTAGGCATATTTTTTCCAAACATTTAATTTTCAGACATAGTTTTTCAAGTTTTCTAAAAAATAATACTTGTGATGTGTAGCCGATCATTTGCCTGTATGATCTCGCATTCCTGAGTGATGAGAGGTTTTTTTTTTTGTTTTTTTTTTTTGAAAATTTTGCTTTGTAAAATACTAGTAATACTTCTCAAAAAAAATAAAAAAAAATACTAGTAATATGTGAAATACTCGTAATTTTTTTTTTTGTGAAATATATATGTATAATATATTTGGGAAAATGAAAAATTATGATTTGCAGACAAATAGGTAAATGGATCTATTATTTCATCGTACTAAAGTTATCATACCACAGACCTACCTGATGCCATGTACTATCAAATTAGAATAGACTTTTTAAAAGTCGGTTTCAAAACAAAACAAAACAAAAAACTGACTTATATTGTGATAATCGATTTTCGGAAAGTCGATTTCTATTTCCACAAGTGACTTTCAAATTATTGATTCAATATGGTGTATTTTACGTGTGGTGCAAGTATAATGGTCCGTGAACCAAATAAAGACTCTCATAGGTAAAATGACTATCTTTACTGGCTTCTTAAAACTAAGGGTTTTGATGGTTTTTCTTATTGATGCAATTTTTAATTAGCTAAAACCGGTGAACTTTTGCTGTGATAAAGAATCATGGGGAAGAGTTAGAAAATCACCTCTCATCAACTTTTTTACTTTTATTTTTATTTTTTCGGATATGAAAGAAGGGAATGGAGGAAGGGGGATTCGAACCCTAATCCTCTCATCAACTTTTTGTTTTTATGAGGGGTGGATAAAATTTTGAAATTCATATCTCTTCCAACGGATGAAGTAGCTAAGCCATTAATGACCGCACTTATGATGGTTTCTTATTTTTTCAATTTTTATTTTTTTAATTTTTAATCTTTTCCTTTGGGAAAAGTTTTCATTTCAGAACCTATTCTTCAAAAGGCTGCCCCAAAAAATTATTGTCACAATATTGCGCAATTAAAACACACTTTGAGACCATTGATTATAATGATAATGCTATAAGAAAATTGTCATAATATTGTGCACAACACATTTTAAGACCATTGATTATAATGTGAGACCTATTGAACGATACGAGTGTCATAAAAATCAATGACCTAAAAATATATTGTGATATTGTGTATATTTTGTTGTAATACAAGCAATACTCTTTTGACATGGCTCCATACCGATTTTATTAGATGAGACACTGGTAATATTTATGAGTATGAACTTTTTATATTGCATGTAATTGTAATGAGTGTGAACTTTTTTATTGCCTTATAATGAAATTTTATTACGTCGAATCAATTACAATCAAAAAAAAAAAAAAAATTTGGGAGGGGAATTACAATCAAATTTAAACAATGCAATATAATGAAAAGTCATTTCATTACATTAAATTCGTGCAATCAGAATATTGCTCGACAAAATAAATTAATTTTCGTCCTCGTTGATTTAAAAATTCATGTGATGATTATCATACAACCAAATTCAATTCTTTTTTAATTATTACTCGGCAGAAAGAAACCCGTTGTCCAAAATTCTTTTTCTTAAACGTGACCCTAGCAGATGATACGTCTAATACATTTGGTCTACCTAAAATACACCGTAAAATCCACATCGGTAAAAATGTAGTCATGCTCATCCTCATATAAATGTGAGACATAAATATCTTGTCAATTCGGGTTAACCCTTTTAGACCAAGCGAGGACGGGGTCTAAGCAGTTGACCAGACTATTTATGAGTCATTTAGCCCTACCAGGTCTGGGGGCGTTACAGAATATAGTATTCAGAACCGACTGCCATATGAAACTAAATGCCATACCGTAAGAGGCGGTGGGGGCCACCTCTAGAATCCTATGGTAGAGGATTTAACCCGGGACAAGTCTCATCGACGATCTTTGGATTTCGCTCATGAATAAATCCGGGCCGTTTAATCCAGGGATGATTGAATCAAGGATGGTTTTGGGGATTATTTTAGATCGAGCACGAGAGTCTCTCTCGGGTTGCCTACGATCTCCGTTATGCTCCAGGAATCAAGTCACACGTAGTTCTGGAAGTGTATATTTATAGGGAGTTCATTACCCTAACCCTAAACCATGTCGGTTTGGGTAAAATATCCGTATTAGCCCTTTGGGCTTTTACTAGCTTATATGGGCTTTGCCCATCGCCCTAGTTATCCTATGGATAATGGGCTCTTCACGGTAGTGCGGACTCTGTCCTCGAGGCCGACTTAATCGACTTGCGTTAGTCGAGCTCGGGACCCTTATCCTACATCGCTTAGAGTCGATTGTCGTATTCCCGAGTCGGGAACCGGCCCTGCATATGGACGTTTGTTCGTATGGCGGGGACCAACCGTGAGGCCCATCGTCTCGGTTCTCTCGATCATGTCGGTTGTCGATGTCTCAACTCGTAACTCGACCCTCGGGCTATCACTTATTCTCGTTTCGGGAGGACTATCTCGTGGACGCCACGCGTGGAGGTGCGATATTCGGTATCGTCGCATAAGCCCCCAGATCTATCTCGAGCTCTTGAGGTCGTCCGATCTGTCAAAGGTGTATCTCGCCATTTGTCATCCAATGCTCAATTTAAATCGCCTGCGCGGACTTACTATTTAAGCCTTGACATTCCTATCCCGTCGGACGTTGAAATGCCTTGACTTTATTATATAGTTGAGCATTATCCAATCGGGCGGACTTAGCTTATTTGCCTTGACCTTTTTGTCCCGTCGGATTTGAAAGGGCCTTGACATTGTTAGAAAATGAGCCTTGATCAGTATCGATTTTAGTATTGTCCGACTTGCGGACTTAACTTATCCTATACTTAGGCATAGTATTTCCTCGCATTGTCGGCATGCCAATGTCGAGGAATCATCGACCCGTCTGTTCGACCTAGGTGAGAAGAACCCAATGGGAGAGCTTTAAGAGCCTGGTAGGGTCTTCCGATCGGAATTCACGCAATTGTCTTCCTTGCCTTAGCATTTTTGGACTTTTCTTTGTTGTTGCGTAGTAGTAGAGATGCCCCTGGCCATCTCTTTTCGTTTGTCGAAATCGATGCCCTTTCGTTTTGTCGATATATATTTCCGGCCACGATGTCCTAGTAATTCTCATCTAAAAAGGCGGTAATGCGTGGATCGTCGCTCGGATCTCGGCGTCGTGGTGTTTCTTTGTCGTTCATGACTCATGACACATATTGCCGAGAGATTTGGACATGATCTGAACTCGATGCCTTAGCTTTTTGGTTCCATGGAACTTTTAGCTTTAGTGGCTGTCGATTGAAATGATCATGTTGCCCGACCTCGATGCCCTGGTAAATCCTCTCCTTTAGGAGTCAGATTACGTCGCTGTTGACTCGGACTTCGATGCCATTGCGTTTTCATCCCATTAGGACTTATAGACGTTGGATGTCGACATTGTAGGAGTCCGACTTGCGGGTCCTCGTAGACCGTTGAGTAGATTATTTGGGGAGTGGATTCTCGAGATACGTAAGATACTAGTCAAAAAGTCACAATAACCGTGGGGATAGCTCCCGAAATAAGAATGCTCGTCCCGCCATGCTCGGCTAGGAGAGTTCCAAGATAAGATAGGTCGATCCCGACGTGGGGAGAGTTCCTGAAATAAGGAGGCTCATCCCACCACGCTCGGCTAGGAGAGTTACAAAATAAGATAGTATTAAGATGAGATGCCGAGTCGAACTCGGACTTATTAAAGATGCGCTCATCGGTGAGCTCCAAATACGATGCCGAGCTTTATTTTGCTTCAATTTTGCAGTATTTTATTTCCTCTTCTTTCACGTGTCGATGCTTTTTAGCTCTTTCGCTTGTCGAGCCTTTGGCTCTGCTTTTTTGCTTTATCGATATCGTGTTGCCCCCAAGTGTATTATGAACCTCTGGTTCTTATTGCACTTGTGATCGCCCGCTTGCCTTAGCCTTTTGTCTCATAGACTTATTCGACTTCCGGTGAGCGTTTTAATTCGATTTGTGAATCGCCTCTCGACCTTGGCCTTTTTCGCCTTTGGGCTCGTTTGGCTCGGTTGGGACGGGTGGTCCGACTATGCGAACAAATCCCTTGTCCAGGCCTTTTTCGCCATTTGGGCTCATTCGGCTTTCGGATCGGGACAGTGTGGCCCGACTATGCGAACCGTCCTTTGTCCGGACCTTTTTCGCCTTTTAGGCTCATTCGGCTTTCGATCGGGACATTTGGCCCGACCATGCGAACCGTCCTTTGCTTTAGCCTCGTTTGCCTCTTGGGCTCGTTCGCTTTTAGCTTGGACCTTTGGCCCGACCCGCGAACCGCCTCTATGCCTTTGCATTCGTCGCCCATTAGGCTAACTTTACATTTGGTCATCTTGAGATGTCCGACTTGCGGATTTACGTACTCGTTGTTGAATATTTGCTCAGGTGTAGTCCTGGACTTAATTCCCTTGCCCTCCGAAGTGTAGTATGAGTGCATGACTCATGGTACACTTGAATATGAAGTCGACCTAGCTTTGTATTGCCTCATGGGCTTGACTTGGCTATTTGGTCGAGCTCGATTCGATTTATCGTGCCTCGTCGGGCTTATGAACTGGTCGAATTAAATAACTCCTTATTCGACTATCGCACTTCGTGGTGCTTATGAACTGGTCGAATAAGGTATCCATCGTGGGATCTTCCAACTGCCTCGCATCGTGGCTTATCGGCAGATTGGGAGTGATATAAGCACTGTCATTGACTTGGCTTTATTCACTATTTTATTCAGACTTCAACATGTCGAGGATTCGTAGATAAGATAGCTCGACCCTCCAGTTCGGTAGGGTGAGTTCCAAAATGATATAGCTCGACCCACTAGTTCGGTAGGGTGAGTTACAAAATAAGATAGCTCGACCCCCCAGTTCGGTTGGGTGAGTTCCAAAATAAGATAGCTCAACCCTCGAATTCGGAAATAAGATAGCTCGACCCGCCAATTCGGTTGGGTGAGTTCCAAAATAAGATAGCTCAACCCTCGAATTCGGAAATAAGATAGCTCGACCCGCCAGTTCGGTAGGGTGAGTTCCAAAATAATATAGCTCGACCCTCCAGTTCGGTAGGGTGAGTTCCAAAATAAGATAGCTCGACCCGCCAGTTCGGTAGGGTGAGTTCTGAAAGAAGATGGCTCATCCCGCCACGCTCGGCTAGGAGAGTTCCAAGATAAGATGGCTTGACCCTCCATTTCGGTAGGGTGAGTTCCCAAAACAAGATAGCTCTACCCGCCATTTCGGCTAGGCGAGTTCCGAAACAAGATATCTCTACCCGCCGTTTCGGTAGGGTGAGTTCCAAACAAGATAGCTCTACCCGCCATTTCGGCTAGGTGAGTTCCAAGATAAGATGGCTCGACCTTCCAAGGGTCGAGTTTCCAAAATAAGATAGTTCCCAAAATAAGAATGCTCGTCCCGCCATGCACGGCTAGGAGAGTTCCAAGTATGATGCCAAGTCGAGCACGGATTTAGGCAAGACGAGTCCGTAGATCTCGGATGCCGGTGCTCGATATCTCGAGTCTTTATGGTGCAATGTATTTGTAATAAAAATCATTGCACATATAATAAAGGCTTACAAAGTATTTAAGAATTTCAAATGACTATTGTAAGAACCTGGAGAGCTAAAGAGCTCGGCTCGATCCTTGGAGCTCGAGAACGTGCTTCGTGGATAGCTAGACACGGTAGATAATTCGCAGCTTTCTCGGACGCCACAGCAGCGTCTTTCCGGTGGCAATCAAACCTCAAAACGGATTCCGATCGGCGTGAAATTTGGACGAATTGTTCTTCCCTCACTTTTCTACGATTTGACCGGTGGAATTGTCCTTTCGATGGCTCAATCTCCGGGAATAGGCCGCCGATCCGGCAGCTGCTGTCCAGAATCCTGCTGCGGTTTTGGTGCCTGCCGTAACGTTTTTGCCACGATCGAGAAATCAATCGAACTCCGATCGACCTGAAATTTTGAGGTCTTGTTCGGTCCTCCTAATCCATGATTCTTACCGGTGGGATTGTTGTTCCAACGGTTGAATCGGCGGGAATAGGCTGCCGATCTGTCTGCTTCCAATTAGGCTTCTGATGCGTTTTTAATACAGCAGCCACTTCTTTGTGATGATCGGGTGATTAAACGAACTCTGATCGGCCTGAAACTTCTAGGTCTTGTTCGTTCATAATAATACTTGATTCTGACCGGTGCGATTGTTTTTCCAACGGTTGAATCGGCGGGAATAGGCTGCCAATCTGTCTGCCCCCAATTAGGGTTTTGCTGCGTTTTTAATACAGCAGCCACTTCTTTGTGATGATCGGGTGATTAAATGAACTCTGATCGGCCTGAAACTTCTAGGTCTTGTTCGTTCATAATAATACATGATTCTGACCGGTGGGATTGTTTTTCCAACGGTTGAATCGGCGGGAATAGGCTGCCAATCTGTCTGCCCCCAATTAGGGTTTTGCGCGTTTTTGATACAAAGAACAACTTCTTGGAGATGATCGGGCCATTAAACGAACTCTGATCGGCCTGAAATTTTGAGGATCGTTCTTCTCTCCATTTTCTTCGATTTGACCGGAGGAATCTGCATTCCAACGGTTCAATCTTCATAAATCAGCCGCCGATCTTGCTGCGTTTTTTTGCCTTATTTTCCCATTAACATAATCACCACCACTCCTTGATCCATCACCGATAGAAGGCCCTCCTTCTAAGCGCCAATGGCGATCTTTGGATTTCGTCTATGAATAAATCCGGGCCGTTTAATCTAGGGATGATTGAATCAAGGATGGTTTTGGGGATTATTTTAGTGAGCACGAGAGTCTCTCTCGGGTTGCCCTACGTATCTGTTATGCTCAGAATCAAGTCACACGTAGTTCTGGAAGTGTATATTTATAGGAGTTCATTACCTAACCTAAACCATGTCGGTTTGGGTAAAATACGTATTAGCCCTTTGGGCTTTTACTAGCTTATATGGGCTTTGCCCACGCACTAGTTATCCTATGGATAATGGGCCTCTTGGTAGTGCGGACTCGTCCTCGAGGCCGACTTAATCGACTTGCGTTAGTCGAGCTCGGGACTTATCCTACACTCGCAGAGTCGATTGTCGTATTCCCGAGTCGGGGGACCGGCCTGCATATGGACGTTTGTTCGTATGGCGGGGACCAAGCTGTGAGGCCCATCGTCTCGGTTCTCGATCATGTCGGTTGTCGATGTCTCAACTCGTAACTCGACCTTGGGCTATCACTTATTCTCGTTTGGAGGACTATCTCGTGACGCCACGTGGAGGTGCGATATTCGGTATAAGTGATAGTCCTCCAAACGAGATATTCGGTATAAGTGAATATCGCACCTCCGCGTGGCGCCACGAGATAGTCCTCCCGAAACGAGAATAAGTGATAGCCCAAGGCGGTCGAGTTACGAGTTGAGACATCGACAAACCGACATGATCGAGAGAGAACCGAGACGATGGGCCTCACGGTTGGTCCCCGCCATACGAACAAACGCGTCCATATGCAGCCGGTTCCCGACTCGGGAATACGACAATCGACTCTAAGCGAGCAGTGTAGGATAGTGGTCCCGAGCTCGACTAACGCAAGTCGATTAAGTCGGCCTCGAGGACAGAGTCCGCACCGGTGAAGAGGCCCATTATCCATAGGATAACTAGGCATGGGCAAAGCCCATATAAGCTAGTAAAAGCCCAAAGGGCTAATACGGTATTTTACCCAAACCGACATGGTTTAGGGTTAAGGTAATGAACTCCCTATAATATACACTTCCAGAACTACGTGTGACTTGATTCCTGGAGCATAACGAGATCGTAGGCAACCCTGAGAGAGACTCTCGTGCTCGCCTAAAATAATCCCCAAAACCATCCTTGATTCAATCATCCCTAGATTAAACGGCCCGGATTTATTCATAGACGAAATCCAGCATCGTCATCTACTGAGACAACTTCATATAAGTGTGAGACATAAATTTCTTGTCAACTCAGGTTAGCCCTTTTAGACCAAACGAGGACGGCAGTCTAAGCAGTTGACCGTACTATTTATGACTCATTTAATACTACTAGGCCCGAAGTCTGTGGGCGTTACATACACGTTTTGAGTAAGAGACTAATTCCCAAACACACCATAAACATCTCGTCCATTCATCATGTATTATGTATATTTTTATGTAAACTAAATGGGAATGGATATTTATACTCTTAGATTCTTATTTTTCTTCATTATCTCAAAATTATCCCATATCTTTTACATTTACGTTATTGGTCACTCAATTATACTTTTTGTTATATTTTTAGAACAATTAACACTTGATCCAACGTTAGGTCCGTGGAGTATCAAAAAAAACTATAACGAAATATATAGTTAGAAGACCAAAAACATCATTATGAAAAAGATTGGTTATTTATGAAACAATAAGAAAATATAAGAAACATATCTCATTGTGTCGTTACCCCCCTGCCTACTGCGCCGGAACCTTAGCAGCGGCGATCGATCTCTGCCGGCGAGTGCCGGCTCTCCCTAATATCCAAAGAATGGAAGACCACCTCTCTCAGGCCTCTACCGAAGAACATGATCTTCTCCACCGCAGCGTTCGAAAGCTGTCTCGGATTTTATCTAAGCAAAATAACAAGTAATAAAAATAATCCGGTTTACCCCAAATGCAGGGATCGTAGTATAGTAGTTACAACCGGAGTCGAATCACAGGGAATCGAGGTTGTTTATCTAGTTAATTAATTCTTCTGAATTGTCACGACACAAAACGAAACTAAAAAGGAAAACAATAAACTGGACAGAGGGTTGTCAATCCAAAGCCAGGAAAGATAATTGCGAACAAAAAGTAACTCTATTCTATCTATAACCTATAACCTAAAAAGAAAAATAAAATCCTAAGATAGCAACGAAGAACAAGGCACAAAGATAATCTCAATTAATTTTAACGAAGAACAAGCAATGATCCGCCTATCCCGCAACCCTCAATTTCTACTCTAGATCGTTTAGTGAAGATTTAATAAAGATGTGGTTCACCTATCAAAGGTATGAATTCCTACTCTCGTAGATAATTCGCCTATTAATCTTTCATCTCTCGATCTTAAAGATTAACGCTTCCATAACAAAGGTGTAAAATTTCTCAATCTAGCAACCTAGAAATTTAACCTAGCAACTCTCGTTATTTTTAGGTTAAAAATCTAATCTTTACTACGGTGATCTAGGTCTAACAACGATTCTCATCAAACGTTAAACATCGAACATGCAACAATCCATCGATATAATTGCATAAAAACAAATTAAACATAATAAAGATGCAACTTTAATAAAACTCACAGAACAATCCCAGAGTTGAGATTAAGATGTTGCGTAAAGCGGTTTCACATGCTTGTTCGAGGCGCCTCGGCCTCTACTCATCTCGAGAAAGACCAAATAAATAATAATAAAAAAGGTAAACGTGGCTCGGTCGACCGAAAGCAGAGCACTCGGCCGACCGAGTGTGCCTCTTCTCGGTTTTACGTGCGCAGACTTTTTCCGGGATGAATTCTCCGTTGTTCTGTCGAATGCCTGCTCCTTTTATACTTGTTCTAGCCGACTTAGGGTAATTATTAGAAAAGCTTAAACCCTAATAGAATAGAAATAAAGATAATTCCACGTCTATCCTTTCTGATCTTCTGAACGCAAATCTGATTGGTTGGACGCCCGTTTCTTCGATCTGGGACTTACGTCCAAACTTTGTAAAATCTTCGAGTCGGGCCGAGCTCGACAAGACGCCCGTCCTATATAATTTTGGACGCTCGTTCAGTTCTTCAAATCTTCATTCCAAATTCACTTGCATCTTTCTCCTTCTATTTAAACTCCAAGTGAACATCGTTTTAGCTTTCTCCATAACATGCAAGCGTACCTACAACACGACAAAAACATGCAAAATGTAAATCATACATATTGATAGAAAACACCAATAAAGCCACGTAATTAGCTCGATTTTGCACTTTAATGATTTCCATACGCATTCTTTCAATATTTCACTTAAACACCTAATTTTCTATAAAAATCAGTAAAACACGAAGGAAATTGCTACGAAATAAAGTCATATAAACCGTAAAAATCACCGTTAACAACTCCCCCACACTTAGCTTTTGCTCGTCCCGAGCAAAACAAAACAAGAAAACCATGGACTTACTTGAACATTGAACCACATAAAATCCCATATATCAAATCACAACCGGTCGACTAGCATCAAAAACATACATCCTATGCAATAAACGATTACTCGACTGTGTAGTGTGTGCAAAGCCTTCTTCAACTTCCATCGATTCCACACTTGACAATTAAATCCAAGCTAACCAACAAATACCCATTTAAGACAGATAATGAATCACCCTGACTATACATACGCCCTACAAAACTACTCACGTCATGACTAGAGTAATACATGTGTTTTCAAAATCTTTTCAGTTGTACCCAGAGGATATTCCCTACAACATATACCTTGGCCTATACTGGGGACAAGGTAGGCGATAACTAAGTCTTTCACTTATTCATACCAAATTCCTTCGTAAGTTGATTCAATGAGCTTTTGCCCGTCATAGCAGAATATGACGTTCGTGATATACCCTACCTTACTCAAATCATAAGGCAGCTTCTTCTGACTGTCGTGAGCTTTTGGTCATCATGGTGGTATAGGACATTCGTGATATGACCTACCTCACTCAAATCATCAACCAGCTTCCGACACACCCAATTTCAATTTTTAAAACAACTTTTCCAAAGCACAGTAGTTACGTTTCACTTATCACATTCAGGCTTCGGTATATTCACGATACTTCCTACTTCAATTCCAACTACGCACATATTACAATTTCCATGACATTAGCACTAAGCGAACGGTCTGATAACCAGAATCAAACATTATCAGCTTAAATGAGTATAGTTTCCTAAGTTCAGCTCGTCATCAAAGAGGCTTACGTGAAAAGAATTCGAGTAAAGGCTTATTTATCAAAGGTCTATGCAAAAATACTAGTCAACTGAACACAAGTATAGGAATATAAATGAGTAAATAACCAAAATAAAATCATGCTCGGGACGGATTTTTTTTAAAAAATTTCAACAATTTTCAATTTTCAATTTTTTCACAAAAGATAAGCATAATAAACTGAGCACATAGGTACAAGCAATCCCTCCCCCACACTTAAATACAACATGTCCTCATGTTGTGCAGAATTAAAGAAAAGATAAAGTACTTAGCTGATTGTAGTTCGAAGGTGCAAGTCTGGAAATGGTCATGAGTCAGATCCAGAAATGCTTGAAGAAATCAGTAGACTGTGGACCATCCACCGGAAAACTGATATCGTTTAAACGCTCACAATTGCTATCGCAAATATCCTGCACACATGAAAAACAAGACAAGATCTCGGGGATAGGGGAATATAACATATTGCGCAGAAAAGTTTGATATAAGCACAGGATATAATTGCTCAGATGGAAAAATCACCGCACGGGGAAAACAGGGCATCTAAGCGTCAAATATAACCACAGATGTTTACAAAATAAATATGGTCCAACATGTGCATACAGAAATACCAAACTCCAACTGAAAGTGCAAATGCGCGTTAAGGCTTACAAGATTCATCAGAAAGTAATAGCAACGGAAAACCGACAATAGCTTCAACTAAAGTCCAGATGAATCTAAAAGCAGCGAGCTTCCGCTCATGCAAGTTACCTGGCCACAGAAACCGACTCCAAAAACCTAGACGACACAAGACAAAACTAGCCCCCTTTATTCAACAAAAAAAACAAAATAATCCAAAATAATAATAAAAACTTTTCTTAATATTGGGTTGCCTCCCAACAAGCGCCTCTCTTTAGTGTCTTTGGCTAGACACACTTAGCTCACTATCCATTATCAAACGGATACGCCCTTCTCGCATGGTTCTTCAACGAATATTCAAAGATCTGAGCCATCCAACTCACCTTCATAGGAAATTAATGGAACCATGGCTCGAAGGACCTTTATGAAGTATCTTCCCAATAAAAGAAGAACGGGATTAGGGGTTCCATCTCCCGATTCATGACATAGTGATCAAGTGGGAAGATCACTTCCTTCACGCCACTCGCTCGCCCACAATCACCTCAACACTTATTGGCTTCAACGGCTCCTCAAATGCGACTTCCTCCGGGTGACTTATCTCTAATTTAGGCACATCGTCCTCTATGTTCTCCAAAGACCGGGTGTATTTCTTCACCTTCTCGGTGATTAACATCTTCAACCATCTCGATATCGGATCCATCATAGGACAACCGTCTTCATCATCACACCATGCAGAGAGGAAGGAAGTTTCTAACCTTTGTAACTTAAGCCGATCCATATCAGGTTCCAGCTCATCAATCATCTCTTGTTGCCAATTGCCTTCATCTTGATCGAACTCAGTCTGGGCCATTTGCTCGATCTGTCTCTCAATATTAGCAAGCATACCAAGAAGAAGTTGGAAATTATCGTTTTTGCTCTTACGAAAGGATTGGAGCTCCTCCAATTTAGCTTCAAGATCAATAGATTGAGAGGTGCTCTGATAGGAATTCTGAAAGTGTTGTGGAAAAGATGGGCTAGGCCAACTTTGGAACATAGGATTGGGACTATTCTGATTGAACCACTGATCTTGATTGGAAGAATTAATATTTGGGTTCTGACTGAAGTTCGGGTTTTGATTGAAATTCCAAGTTTGATTGAAACCCTGATTTTGAAAATCGCCGTGGCCAGAGAACCGATCGTTAAATCCTTGATATTGCTGACCACTGAAAGCATGAACTTCAGCGTTCTTTCCATCCATATGGATGAAATGAAGCGATATGTCCCACATTGTCACATATCCGGCATGTGACTAGATCGAAATTTCACGATTATGGGCGGTATTAACTTGATACGCAGGAGGAAAGAAAGCGACATCGCCAACAAAGATGGCGGTCGACAACACCTTCCATAGAAACGTAACTTGTGAGTTTCGTGGAAAATAGTGGTTTTGACCCATAAGATTACGCGACATTGTAAGGGCTGCCACCTGCTGTTGCAGTATGGCGATCTGATCTTGCATAATCCTAGTTGATGACATTTTCTTCTTCTTTTTTTTTTATTTTAGAAAAGATAAAGAAACATAAAAAGAAACGGAAACAGAAACAGAAACCTACCTATGAAAAATTTAAAACAGAAAACAAGAAAACAATAAAAGGGAGAAAAACGTGTTGAAAGCTTCTGAGCCCAAAATGGAAGGGAAAACAGCAGATTTTGACCTCGAAAACGGTGCCGAACGGCCTCTGGCGTTCACCACGTTGTCGGCGTTGGAACGAGCTTTCGAATTGGGGTCCTGTGGCGCCAAACGGACACTCGAGCGAAAGTTACGCCAAAATACTACCATGTGCCCTAACGATCCCTTTTATCCCAACTTATAACGTAAAATCAGAAAAATTAATAAACTAGACAACCGTACCGATTCCCCGGCAACGGCGTCAAAAACTTGTCTCGGATTTTATCTAAGCAAAATAACAAGTAATAAAAATAATCCGGTTTACCCCAAGTGCAGGGATCGTAGTATAGTAGTTACAACCGGAGTCGAATCACAGGGAATCGAGGTTGTTTATCTAGTTAATTAATTCTTACGAATTGTCACGACACAAAACGAAACTAAAAGGAAAACAATAAACTGGACAGAGGGTTGTCAATCCAAAGCCAGGAAAGATAATTGCGAACAAAAAGTAACTCTATTCTATCTATAACCTAAAAAGAAAAATAAAATCCTAAGATAGCAACGAAGAACAAGGCACAAAGATAATCTCAATTAATTTTAACGAAGAACAAGCAGTGATCCGCCTATCCCGCAACCCTCAATTTCTACTCTAGATCGTTTAGTGAAGATTTAATAAAGATGTGGTTCACCTATCAAAGGTATAAATTCCTACTCTCATAGATAATTCGCCTATTAATCTTTCATCTCTCGATCTTAAAGATTAACGCTTCCATAACAAAGGTGTAAGATTTCTCAATCTAGCAACCTAGAAATATAACCTAGCAACTCTCGTTATTTTTAGGTTAAAAATCTAATCTTTACTACGGTGATCTAGGTCTAACAACGATTCTCATCAAACGTTAAACATCGAACATGCAACAATCCATCGATATAATTGCATAAAAACAAATTAAACATAATAAAGATGCAACTTTAATAAAACTCACAAAACAATCCCAGAGTTGAGATCAAGATGTTGCAGAAACGGTTTCACATGCTTGTTCGAACTGGCCTCAGCCTCTACTCATCTCCAGAAAGACCAAATAAATAATAATAATAAAAAAGGTAAAACGTGGCTCGGTCGACCGAGCAGGAGCACTCGGTCGACCGAGTGTGCCTCTTCTCGGTTTCTGTGCTACAGCTTTTCTCCAGGATGAATTCTCCGTTGTTCTGTCGAATGCTTGCTCCTTTTATACTTGTTCTAGCCGACTTAGGGTAATTATTAGAAAAGCTTAAACCCTAATAGAATAGAAATAAAGATAATTCCAAGTCTATCCTTTCTGATCTTCTGAACGCAAATCTGATTGGTTGGACGCCCGTTTGCTGATCTGGACGCACGTCCAAACTTTGTAAAATCTTCGAGTCGGGCCGAGCTTGACAAGACGCCCGTCCTATATAATTTTGGACGCTCGTTCAGTTCTTCAAATCTTCATTCCAAATTCACTTGCATCTTTCTCCTTCTATTTAAACTCCAAGTGAACATCGTTTTAGCTTCCTCCATAACATGCAAGCGTACCTACAACACGACAAAAACATGCAAAATGTAAAATCATACATATTGATAGAAAACACCAATAAAACCACGTAATTAGCTCGATTTTGCACTTTAATGATTTCCATACGCATTCTTTCAATATTTCACTTAAACACCTAATTTTCTATAAAAATCAATAAAACACGAAGGAAATTGCTACGAAATAAAGTCATATAAACCGTAAAAATCACCGTTAACAAAAGCCCAAGCGGAGGGCTGTTGATGAAGATGACATGATGCAGCAGTTGCCGGCCGACTCTGCTTGGAAGCAACGGAGCGGCGTCAATGTTGTGCAGGCCTCGCTTGAAAGGGATGAGTGGTACCAGGGCTAAGATGAACCAGAAGAGGATTTAATTGAATTCGAGAAGCACTTTCGCCATTATTCACAAGTCCATGCTGATGTTCCGTTGCCGAACCAGAAAAAAGTCGAAGTCCCCATTGACAAACTGAGACAATTATGGAGACCTTGGCGTCGAGCACTAATTATCAAGGTGTTGGGTCGAAAGGTAAGTTTTCGAACCTGTACTCTCGATTGAGTGAAATGTGGTGCCTTGGAAAGCAAATTAAAATCACGGACTTGGAAGACGATTTCTACCTGGTACGTTTATGTGCCAAAGAGGACTATTGCCGAGCTCTCCGGAATGGCCCCTAGATAATCCAAAATCATTACATTACGGTCGCGAAATGGCGTCCCTATTTTCACCCCTCTAAGGAAGAAATACACACCACCACAATTTGGGTCCGTTTTCCGGGTGTACCTGTGGAATATTTTGATGATGATGTACTGCTTGAGCTGGGAAATTGCCTTGGTAAAGCGAGCCGAGTGGATGACACCTCTCTTATTGCAACTCGAAAGAAATATGCTCGTGTATGTGTCGAAGTCGATCTTAAGAAACCTTTGGCGACTTCGGTAATGTTGAATGATCTAAACTATAAAATTGAATACGAAGGTCTTCATACGGTGTGTTTTGATTGTGGCCTATATGGGCATAAAACGGAACTCTGTCCAAGTAATGACATGACACGTGAGGATCTTCAAGCATCCCCTCCCACCGTGAATGCCCCGACTGCGGTAAAACCTTTTGGGCCATGGATGTTGGCCACGTATAATCGAAGAAGGAGGGCCAACCAACCCAAAAATTAAAGAAGTACAGCCCAAGGTCGCGAAGGGGATGGTGGTGATCCACAAACAGAGACGGGTAGGAGTAATAATAGCATGAACGATAAGGGGAATAACAATGTGATGTGATTCTGGTTGGAATCATATCCGATGTTTTGCCTAGGAAGTAACTAAGGGGAACAATGACTAGCTGATGATCCTAGACCTAGTAATCCAACTAAATCGTAGGCAGAGAACGCCCAACAATCGCTCACAATGCTGGTAAATCCTCAAAGGGTTGAACTTTCTACGACAAAGAAAATTCTCACACGCATGTGATTTTTTTGATTCCCTACAACGAAGAGAACACTCACTCGCAAGTGATAAATCAAAGTCAAGAAGACTTCAACAAAAGCTAAGAAGCCAAATTTTATATCATCATCATTGTCTGCGTCTACCAAATAAAAAGCTAGTGTTTTCATTATATAGGCTTACAACCGAAAGAAAAAGCAACATCTAAGCAATGTGGGAGAAATTCCCACTTAAAAATGTGCCTATCTCCTATTGGCCAGAAACGAAATGTTCCTATTGGCTAATAAAAGAATAAATAAAATAAAGTGCTAAAAATCCAATATAAAATAAAACCACCTCCTAATTAATTAAATAATATCCATAAATAGCACGAATGATGGTATCCTCCGAGCATGAACTGGATCACATCATTCCCTCCCGGTTCGAAAGGATTCGTCCTCGAATCCACCTGATCGAATAGTAAGCGTGGCCGAACATATGTGAGTCGGCCCTCATAGTGAAGTACATCCAGGAAAAGTAAAGAGGTGAACACTTCAGTAACCAGTCTCTTGTACAAACGAACGGGGCCAACATAATAATCAGCAACCACAAAATCGAAAGGACGACAATGCACCAAAAATGGATCATGATAAATATGTGATGCTCGTATATTTTTTAAGTGCGCAAGCGACCCAGCCGACTTGGCAACATTGTCAACGCCTCTAAGAAAAGGAGCATGTACCTGCAAAGAAAATGCCGGGGCAACACAATTCAAAAGTGGCTCAATGGTGAGCATGGTTGCCTCCTCATTCTCAACAGCGATCTCAACCTCTGTACCATCATGAACATCAACTACAACCTCAGAAGTGACAACACACTCACTATGCTCATCAGGAACATCAACCAACGCATCTACCTGTGTAATTACCTCAGCCTCAATGAGGGAAGGCAACTCCACATAACTAATGTGCTCATGCTTAATAACGGCACAAGGTTCCACCTGGAGTGTGTCCTCAACCGTGGGCAAGTCTGTTGCTTTCTGCGAGGCAGCCCCTGTTTGTTTCCATTCAGCCGTAAACATGTCTAATTGTTTCTGCAAGTTCACTTTGGATTCCTGCCACCTCCGCTCATCTTCATCCTTTCTTGCTCTACCTCCTCTATCACCTCTACCGCCTCTTCCTCCTCCGTCATCACCTCGGTTTGCAGCGGACAACAAAGTAGCAAGTGTCTCACGAATCTCACGTATGTCATCACATAAAGGTGTCACTGCCGCCTGTATGGTCTCATCTATCTCCTGTCTCACTTCATCGAACTTCTTCTTTAATTGTGCCTCCACAATTTCGTTTACCTCTTCAACAACTAAACCACGTCTCGTGTCAAGGACATACTTCTGGCCCATACCATAAAATGAATACCAAGTACGGGACGAATTATACCTGACTTTATACTCACTTAACCATGCCCGTCCGAAAACTATAGATTCACCTCTCATTGGAAACACGTCACATAACATGTCAGATTTATAACCGTTAAGTTCAACGGGAACCCACGCCTGTCTTGTAACCTGAACCCGACGACTTCCAGTATGAACGTAATAAGGACGAGGATGCCTATACGACAACAAGTCCAAGTCTTTAACCACCGCATTACTAACTAAAGTCGTCTCTTCATCGTGATCAATGCAGAACACATATTCCTTATCCCGAATAAGATAATGTGAATAAAATATGTTGTAATCCATAACCAAAATAATATATATCCTCACAACTCTCGTGTTTACACTCACCCTTATGCTCAATCGTAATGAAATTTTTCGACAGCAGAATTACACAGGTGTGAAAATTTTCACACCCTGGTGTGAAACCCACGTATTTAATGACCAAACTAAGACGAATCTGCCAAAACTCAAAAGACAAAAGTTGTAGAACCGAGAGTTTTCTAAATGATGACAAAATTTCAGATTTTTCGGAGGTATATAAGTGGCTCAAACAATCATTTTTCAGAAACTAGTGCAATCTGTCATAAATTTCCAGAATGATTGCAGTGATTTAAGGTGCCGATTGTGACCAAATTAGAACGAATTTGGGAAAACGCAAAAGATAAAAGTTGTAGATCGGAGAATTTCCTATAAGATCACCAAGTTTCGGGTGATTCCGAATCGTATAGACAACAAAAATCGAATTCAAACGATGATTAACAGTGCAGTTTTTTTAGGCGGATCGTTTGTATTGATCGGCGATTTTAGGCAAGATATGTGTCGAATCTGGATTGGGTACAAAGACAAAAAGTGTACATCGAGATGTGTTAAATATTTTAGAATTTTTGGAGGGTTTTTGGTTAGGGATAGAACTGATACAAAAACGGGTCTGGGAAAAAAAAAATAGGGTTCTTGGGATGAAGGTTTGAAGATTGCTTGTGTTCTTGGGGGGGGGAGGGGAGGCAAATCGAAAAAAAAATAACAGGAAGAACGATTTTTTTTTTTTTTGGAATAAAGGAAGACAAAAATAAAAGGGATATTTGCTCACCGAAGTTGCTGAGCTCTGCTACCAACTGATGTGATTCTGGTTGGAATCATATCCGATGTTTTGCCCAGGAAGTAACTAAGGGGAACAATGATGAGCTGATGATCCAAGACCTAGTAATCCAACTAAATCGTAGGCAAAGAACGCCCAACAATCGCTCACAATGCTGGTAAATCCTCAAATGGTTGAACTTTCTACGACAAAGAAAATTCTCACACGCATGTGATTTTGTGATTCCCTACAACGAAGAGAACACTCACTCGCAAGTGATAAATCAAAGTCAATAAGACTTCAACAAAAGCTAAGAAGCCAAATTTTATATCATCATCATTGTCTGCGTCTACCAAATAAAAAGCTAGTGTTTTCCTTATATAGGCTTACAACCAAAAGAAAAAACAACATCTAAGCAATGTGGGAGAAATTCCCACTTAAAAATGCGCATATCTCCTATTGGCCAGAAACGAAATGTTCCTATTGGCTAATAAAAGAATAAATTAAATAAAGTGCTAAAAATCCAATATAAAATAAAAACCACCTCCTAATTAATTAAATAATATCCATAAATAGCACGAATGATGGTATCCTCCGAGCATGAACTGGATCACATCACAATGGGTCACGGTTCTCCGTGTTGGCTGAAGAAGATACTAATGAAGGGGAGACTCCTATTGATGAACTCCAAAAACAATTAAATGGTATTCCTACTAGAATTGAGACCCCGGTAATTAGGCAGGCGTCAAGGGGTGGCTACACGGGGGGTAGCTCGAGGGGACGAGGCAGAGGTGGTTTCCCGGTAAATGATAATCGGGTTGAGTTCATTACCGGTAGGAATGTCTATAGGGACCAAGTCCAAATTTTACCTAGGGGTGCTGCAATGCCGCAACAAGTTAACAACCCCAACTTTGTGCACATTGACAGCCGAGGGGGAGGTAGTTCATTGCCAACAGTGAGTGAATCAAATGATGTGGAAATGGTATGCCATGACACATCAAATGTGGAACAAGTGGAGAATAATAGAGCCTACTTTAAAGCAAACCCACTAGATGGAAGCACCATAACAGCCTTGACTTCGCATGGGAACGCAACAAATAATTCAACGGGAACTCCTGCCTCTGGGCAGCCAATTGACAACCCGACTCCGCGTAAGTAATGAAGATTGTCTCATGTAATTGTAGAGGGGCTGGTTCCTCTACTTTCTTCAGACATGATAAAGATTTTATTAATGAATACTAGCCCGACATCCTTTTTCAGATTGAAACACATGTGTCCAGTGTAAAAGCAAACCGTATACTTAGACGATTCTACTTTATAGAGCTAGTGGCCGTGGAAGCAAGTGGCTTTAGTGGTGGCCTGTGGTGTTTTCGGAATGGCTCTGTTACAAACCTGAGATTGCTCTGTGCGATGAAGCAGTGTATTATGATAGGTATGACTCAAAATGGTCAGGTTTATTGTGTTCTCACTTTTATCTATGCCTCCCCGACCCCTTCCATTCGTGAAAAGCTTTGGGATTTTCTGTCACATGCTAGTACCTTTATCACAATTCCGTGGTGCCTTGTTGGGGACCTAAATCAAGTTATTCACGACGAAGATAAACGAGGAGGTAGTGATGTTGGGGGCCGGCCAACGGAAGTGATGCGGAATTTTATTGAGAGGGCAGGACTCTCTGAAATGAGTTTTCAATGGCCAAGATTTACTTGGTCGAGCTCGGTTTTTAACCCGAATGCCATTGAGCAACGTTTTTGGATCAGGGTCTTTGCAACGATCCTTGGTGTCGGCTTTTCCCGGAGTCCATTGTGATTCATTTACCCCGCGTGCATTCTGACCATCATCCAATTATGATTAATAGTGAGGGGGCCGAACTACAGGTAGGTAGGGAGAAAATATTTCGCTTTCAGGCATGTTGGATGGAACGTGAGGCTTTTCAGGAATTTATGCAACAGAGTTGGGAGATTACTGACAACGATATGGCTCGGGGGATTAGACAGTTCCAAGAGAAAGCAACTAGTTGGAACAAGCATGTATTTGGAAATATTTTCTATCGCAAGAAAAAGTGTAAGGATCGATTGGCTGGTATCCAAAAATCATTGTCCTACGGACCGTCCTCCTTCCTAACTAAATTAGCGGTAACACTTCTCAAAGAATATGATGAAATCCTTAAGCAGGAGGAGATTTACTGGTTCCAGAAAGCTAGACTTAATTGGATAGCAGATGGCGAGTGGAATACTCACTACTTCCATTTGTCTACAGTTTGAAAAAACCAGCGGAATAAAATTAATTATCTTCAGACCACAAATGGAGTGTGGATAGCGGATCAGAATGATCTCCACAGAATGATCTCCGCATAATGGTACGTCAATTTTATATTGATCTTTATTCAGTAGAACCAGTCATCCCCCTCCCCGTGCATATTCGTCTCCCGAGCTTTTCTCAGGAAGATCGAAGAATATTGAATCGCCCAGTCACGGAGACTGAAATTACAGAGGCAGTGTTTCATATGGGAGCATATA
Source organism: Gentiana macrophylla (assembly GCA_026214975.1). NCBI lineage: Eukaryota > Viridiplantae > Streptophyta > Magnoliopsida > Gentianales > Gentianaceae > Gentiana > Gentiana macrophylla. The sequence continues at coordinate 88,862,448 of CM047811.1, forward strand.
AGGCATCGGGTCTAGACGGATTACCACCAAATTTTTTCCAAAAAAACTGGGGGACGGTGAGGGAATCTGTTGTAAACTTTATTCTACGAGCCTTTCATGACGGGAGATTTCCAATTGAAATAAACGGATCTTGGTGGTGCTGATCCCCAAAGTATCACCGCCAGAATCCATCAATCAACTGAGACCAATTGCGTTAGCGAATGTGCTTATTAAAATAATCAGCAAAATTATTGCGGACCGCTTAAAGACTCTCATTGGAAATCTTATACCAAGCAGTCAGAGTGCTTTCATCCCGAGGCGACAAACGTCGGATAATGTGATTGTGGCTCAAGAGGCATTGCATTCGATGAATAAGAAAAATAGGAAGAAAGGGTATATGGTAGTAAAGAACGATCTTGAAAAGGCATATGATAGAGTGAATTGGCATTTCCTTCCTACATTATTGGGCAGGATGGGGTTTTCGGAGAAAATGACAGAGTTGATTATGTTTTGCATATCCTCGGTGTCCTTATCCATTCTTTGGAATGGCACATCACTTGAGGATTTTCATCCACAACGAGGGCTTAGGCAGGGGGATCCGGTGGCACCATACTTGTTTGTTTTGGTAATGCAGGTTTTGAGTACTCTGATTGAGGATTCGGTTAGGGAAGGAAACTGGAAGCCGTTTCGTATTTCGAGAGGTGGACCTGAGGTGTCACATCTCTTCTTCGCAGACGACTTACTACTTTTCGTAAAAGCCTCGGTGGGCCAGGCCGAGGTTATGGAGGATGTGTTACATACTTTTTGTGCTTACTCAGGGCAAAATGTTAGTGTGAGTAAATCAAAATTTTATGTGTCGCCTAATGTAGAGAACTCTGTGGTGGACTCAATATCTCAAAGGTTAGGAATGGCTCGAAAGTACGATCTGGGAAAGTATTTGGGTATACCGCTGAGCAGTAAAGGAAAAAAGGTTAATCATGGATTTATCGTTGATAAAGTCCGTACGAAACTACAAACATGGAAGGCGAAAGTAGTATCGAGAGCTGGATGCAACATTCTCATCCAGTCTGCCTTAACGACTATCTCATATTACTTTATGCAAACGACACGCATCCCAAATAATATCCTTGAGGAAATAGAAAAAGTGGCACGTTCGTTTCTCTGGACATGGGATGAAAGAAAGTCAGGAATGCATTATGTGGCTTGGCGCGATGTTTGCCTACCTAAATCCATGGGCGGCCTTGGGGTTCGACGACTCCGCAACATGAACGTCGCCCTCCTAGCTAAGGTGGCGTGGCACATATTGGCAAATAAAGATGTCCTTTGGGTGCAGGTATTGAAGGCCAAATATGGCAGTCTTCTGGACAAGCCCAAAGCGAATTGTTTCCTACTTTGGCGAATATGTGCGGCTGTGGATTGTTTGAGAGAGGTGTACAATGTTACTGTGGAGGGAAGGGTTGAGTGGCTTGCTACGCCTTCCAAAAAATTTGATGTCTCAAGCGCATACCATACATAGTTGCCCAAGGTGAGCTCGAAGGAGGAAGAGAAAAAGTGGAAGAATGTGTGGGCTATTAAAGGTCCGCAACGAGGTAATATGTTACTTTGGCTATTCGGTCGTAAGGCACTGCCCACGGCAGAACTATTGGTACATAGACACATTCTACATGATGAGACTTGTATGGGATGTCAGAGTCATACCGAATCTATATTGCATGCTTTTAGAGATTGCGGGTGGATCTATAATGTGTGGAAAAAAGTGGTCACACCGGCTAACCATCGCCAGTTTTTTTTGGAAATATGGATAATCGAGACTAGTTGGATGATTGTCTAAGCCATGATATGCACGGGAATGATGATATTTTTCAATGGAGGTTCATGTACCGAGAGATCATGATGGGAGCTTGGTATTGGCGAAACCAAGTGATGCACCAAACGGGCGCTCCACGCCCCCCGGTGGATGTGTTTATCGCGCAAGCTATTTGCAGAGCCATGGAGCTGAAAATAGCCTGGCATAGATAGGATTTCATATTGCAATACTATATATGGTTTTATAAGTGTTTGAACTGGTGGGCGTGCGTTGTACATATGTTTTTACATTTTAATGAAGATCCGGTTTATACCAAAAATATATAAGAGATCAAAAGCGTCGTATTTCAATTTTTTTTTCAACCAGCGAGAATTTGACACATGACACACGTATTAGGATTCAATGCCAGACCTTATATTTCTGTTAAGTGTTCTAAAGTGTAACAAAAGGAAACATAGTTAGAGGATCAGAAATATCAATGACATAAACTAAGATGGCTTCTATCGGCACCACGTATTTACTATTGACACTATTTTTTTTTTTTTTTTTCATTTACTTTCGACACAACACATGTATTTGTTTGTTCACTTTCGACGCCACATTAAGAACGTCAGTATCACTAACGTTCCTTTTTGATATTAACTTCAACGGATTTACGTTTTTCACACGTGACACTTTTATCATTATAACATCAATTTCACTGACGTTATCACTGAAAATGAATGTCATTACCGATTACGTTATTATCGGAAACTAACTAGTGTCACTGAGTTTTTTTTTTTTTTTAAGATGACCTTGGTGAAGAAACCAACAGAGAGAAAAACCCAATTTGTTCTTTTGCGAAATAACACTCTGTATCACCGAAAATCAATGTCATTACCACTTACGTTATTATCAGAAACTAACTCTAGTGTCGCTCACTTTTGTTTTAAGATGACCTCGGTGAAGAAACCAACAGAGAGAAAAACCCAATAATTTGTTCTTCTCCCTTTAACCCGGCCTCTGTATCAATTTGCCTCCCAATCTTCTTGCATCTCTTCAACCTAACTACCTTCAACTTTAATCAAATCCATGGAATCAATTAACATCTCACACCCCATTGTGCTAACTCTGAGTTTACCTTCTTGTACTATCTTAGCTCTCGATTCCCGGGTATGCAAACAGTTCAATGGGGAAGTTGTTTCTAATCGATATGATAAGCTTATTCAACTGCGTCCCTGCGTTTTTCTCGCTTGTTTTGGAGATTCTCACTTGATTGATCAAGTTAGGGATGCTCTTCTTCTTGCAGATTTACCCAACCACAGATTTATAGGCGAGATAGCACATTTTGTGCAAAATACTGTCAACACAGTCCTGGAGAATTCAAGAAATGAAGATGGAGGAGAAATCAACAACAACAGGACCCTTGAATTTGTCCTGGTTGGACAATGTGAGCTTGATAATAGGTGTTATGTGTATAACACATCAAAGGGGCCAGATACTTGGATGTGTTTTGCTAGGAGGAGGTGGTGGGAAGGGTGGCTACTACTGGATCTATAAATGCTCTGGGAACTTTTTGGAAGAGAATATTTTGGATGAAAACATGACGGAAGAGGAAGCTGTTGATTACGCCTTGAGATGTATGAAATATGCTGTGGAATTTTCTTGGTACAGTGGGGGAAGGATTCAAGTGGTGGCCATGAAACCGGGTTCTTCCATTGTTCATGCTTGGGAGCAGAATGATCCCACTCGTTGTATTAATGAATACCTTTATCAAGGTATGTTCTTTTTTATTCCTTCTTGGTTTTTTCTTTGTGGATTTGTTGCAGCTGCTTGAAATTTTTCACTTACTTTTTCTCAATTTGTTTGAAGTATTTTATTCTCTTTGAGTTCTTGATTTAATTTTTCTTAAGGGATTTTAACTATTTTGGTCCTTATGTTTTAGTTTTGTTAAAAAAAATAATTTTATGCTTTTTTAAAATGAAACTTTTGTTCTCGTAAGATTATATATTTTTTTTTAATTTTAAGACAATTACCCAATTAGCCGTTTAAATTAACGTAGTTTAAAAGTTGAATCCGTCAAGAAAATGTCGATTTTTAGATGAGAAATGAAATCACACTTGGCTGGCAGGTCAGATTCAACGTTAAGCCGACGTTAACTTAGACGGTTAATTCGGTAATTGTCCTAAAATTGAAACAAAATACAAACTTAGGGGACCAGAAGTCTCATTAAAAAAGATAAGAGTTATTTTTGAAACGAATCTAAAACAAGAGGGACTAAAAGTGTCAAAATCTTTTTTTTTAAAATTTTTTTAATGCCAAATTGCAAGTCAAAATTTTAAGCAATCCTGGATTCTTTTTTGTTGTATAAAATGTTTATTGTTTCTAAATATTTTTATTAGGGTCTTTTGATGTTAAATTCTTGTATATGCTCGAGAGATGTGTTTTGATGGAAATTTGTGGGTAAAGTTGCACATGTGTCGCTAAAGGCTATTGTAGAAATCAATGGGATTGTAGTTGTCAATAAAATAACAGGTAAATATTGTCATGCATCTAGGATTTTTTAATGGTATTGATGTAAAGTGACAATATAACGTGTTTAAGCCATTGTATGTGCTTAATTTGTTAATATGATGTTATTGTTTTGCAGAACCCCGTATGAGCGAAGGTTATTGACGGGTAGTTTCGCCTAAGAACAGCTTATGGTTGTGGTTAATTAGGAGCGTTAAATCAAGTGATTTGGATTTGTTTTGGGTGAGAAATTGTCTGAACACTATTTTATTATGTTGTGGTATTATTATGTATGTAATATTATGGGTTGTCTAAGCTACTTGATTCTGTGGTTGGATTACATGTTGGTTTATTTGTACCGAGTTTATGAGGATTATCTTTCGGTGGTAATGAGCAGTGAGTACATCTTTGATTTTATTACCATTTAAGAATCATCTCCTGGCTCCAATGTCTAATGCGTATGTGTTTCTTTATTATATTTTTTTAATTTTTTCTTAAATGATCTGCTCCAAAGTAACTGAGAATGATATTTGATTGGCTAGAATACTTGCCACAAAACTTTATATCATCTGTAACGAAATATTAAGCTTTGAGCCATGTACTATAAGTCTAAGACTTCAGTTGGCATTAGTACATACGTATCTATATATATACACATTATGACATACAATTTGATCAAAAGATTCAAAACCGATATAGCAAATCAGTTAAGTGTGTAGTCATCACATGTGCAATGATGATATTTCACAGAATATCACAATTAAAGGATAATTAAATGAGATTTAAACGAGAGTAAACTGAGTCGATAAATTGAGAGAGTTTTATTGCAATTGTCAATTAGTTTGTCCTTTACAGGGTAAAAAGTGAAGTAATTTATATGCGTAAGTACAATAGTAAGAGATAAATAAATGACGTGACAGTCTCTGATTGGTGGTACATTCTTAGGCTTTCAAGGAAACTTGCGAGCTCTAATTGTTGCTGCCTTTAGCGGGCTTGGTCCGAGCTATGAGCCGGATCGTCATCCTGATGTGCGAGCTGGGAGCCCATCAAGGCTTCTTGTTGATCCGTAGAGGGCGGGATGAAGGCTTAGCAGATCGACGCTCTTTTGCCCTGTCATGATGTATATCGTTAGAGCGATGAACGAGCTGGATGTGAACCAGAGAGCTCATTTTGGGCCTTTGATTCTTGGGCCTAAATATAAGAGCCCAATTTAATCATTCGCAGACTCATTTTGGACTTGGTGTATCAAATGACATGTTAAGATTTAGTATCTATTACCACTCAAAAAGAGATTAAGTATCTATTTCAAAGTCATTAAGTCATAAATTATTTGTCTTACTTTGAAACAATCAAACGAACAACCCATTAGCGGCAATAGCCACCTATTACTCAACACTTGATTTCTTGAATTTTTTAAGAATTACTCATGTTCTTATGAACAAGAATACTTAGAAACCTAAGAACATGGAAACAACTTACTATGGCTTGAAAATTGCTGAAAGAATGATGGAATTTTTCAGAATTTCAGTCCAGATTTTCGAGAGATTTCGAAACGAAATAATAGAGTTTTGCAATGAAAAGTGAGGAAAGTGGAGGTTTCTACTTGTATTTGATGGATTGGTTCGAACAAGGAGTTGAAAATCTATTGGCAACCACCGGAAGTTGCCAAAACCCAAAAAGTTTTGTATGGTGGATTTTGAATTCATTGCTTAGGTGCACCCTCCACACATATGGAGGTATGATGTGACACAATCAGTTTTAAACTGGATTCAGATAAATCTAGAAATAAAATCACTCGAAGTGAAGTGAATACACAAAAATCACCGAGGCTGCATGGGTGGCACTTAGGCGCTAGAGGTGAAATTCCAAGCCAGACTTCTGTTGGTTCCAGAGGGTTTACACTTTAAGGAGCGTTTTTAAGGTGTTTTAGATGCATTTCACATAACAAATTATTATTATTTTTATTAAAAAAGACTTTAGATGACGTAAAACATAAAATTGAACTCATGGCATCACAATGTCTCGGTAGTACTTTTTTTCCCTCCTCATTTTTATTCTACAGTTTGCTCTAGATTTCATTCCACTTTTATCCTTTATAATACTCAAATAACATAACAACAAGGTATCGGTCTAATGGTTTACACTAGGTCATATCCTGATTCCTGACAAAAAACCAGGGTTCGAGTCTTGCTAGGGCGAAAGATGAGCTTAACTGAAAATACATGACATTTTGATCCACTACGTAGCATTTCGCCATTGAGGAATCATAGTGGATCCGTTAAAAGTCAATGTAGTCGCAATGAAATGAAATTTATGTCATTGTGTTTTGACATTTTGATCCACGCATTTCGCCATTGAGGAATCACAGTGGATCCGTTAAAAGTCAATGTAGTCGCAAAGAAATGAAATTTACGCCATTGTGTTTTGATCCGCTACATGACATTTCGCCATAGTGAAGTCAATGTAGTCGCAATGAAATGACATTTATGCCATTGTGTTTTGATCCGCTACATGACATTTTGCCATTGTGGGATCACAGTAACTCCGTTAAACGTCAATATAGTCGCAATGAAAAGACATTTATGCCATTGTATTTCACAATGCCTAGTTTTATTGAACTTTGTTGCATGGATTCTAAACCATTGTGTTGTTTTGATGATCAATATGTTGTATATGATCATATGTTTCTAGTGGGTCTGCCCTAGACTCGAGTAAAATGATTATATGTTTGATTTTCTTCTCGAGCTTTATGTTAAAGAGCTCCGGCCTCACATTTACTCTTTGTAAGAGCTACACTAGTTATCACATTATCACATAAATTAAAGCGACCATTGATTGTGATGAGTATTATAAAAATCAATGGTGTAAAATCAATATATTGTATATATCATATGTTTGCAGTGGGTCCGCCCTAGACTCGAGTAAAATGATTATATGTTCGATTTTCTTCTCGAACTTTATGTTAAAGAAATGACTATTGATTGTGACGAGTCTCATAAAAATCAATGCTATGAAAATATGGTGTTACATAAACATTTTACTAAATTAAAATTTGAATTCTTCCAAAAAAAATTTAAAATTTGAATTAGTCATACCAATTGATCTCAAATAATTATAAAAAAGTTAAAAAATACTAAAACAAAAACAAATAAACAACTAACAAAGTTTCTTTGTTAGTAAAAATAAAAAATAAAAGGAACAAAATGGAAACCCTCTCCGTCTCTGCCATGGACATGGACGGAGTTGAAAAATCCCCTGAAGAGCAAGACCTCCTCCGACGTAATGTAGATAAGTGGAAGGAAACCAATCCTCAGCCGGAGGAAGGCCAATCGGCTTGGACGCTGCGCAGCGGAGCTGACCTGCTAAAGGAACCCAAGCGCCACTCACTCTTTTATACCGGAGAGGGGGAAGATGAATCGGACATAGCCGATTTCATCACTATAGCAGAAAATTGGCGTGGAACAGAAACTGACGATGATCCAATCGAAATCGGAGTCGAAGAGTGCATTGATTAATGGCAGCCATGGAGACGGGCGTTGATCGTGAAGGTATTGGGCCGAAATGTCTCCTTCCGAATCCTCCATGAGAAGCTGACGAGTATGTGGTGCACATCGGGAGCCTTAGACATTATTGATCTAGACCAAGATTTCTATGTGGTTAGATTCGCTATTAAAGAAGACTATGAGACTACTCTTACTATGGGTCCTTGGATGATACAGGGACATTATCTCACAGTGATGAAGTGGAGACCTTTCTTCCAACCTAGCAAACAAAAGATTCTATCAACCTTGGTGTGGGTTCGATTCCCTGGAGTACCTCATGAATTATTCGAAGATGAAAATTTCTTGTTGAAGCTGGCTAGACGAGTGGGGAAACCAGGTAAAGTGGACATTGTTACATGTAGGTTTACTAGAGCCAAATATGCTCGTATTTGTGTTGAGATGAATCTTCAACAAGTTTTGAGAACAAAAGTGGTCCTCAATGGCAACTACTTCGCAGTTGAATATGAAGGACTGAATCAAATATGCTTCGATTGCGGCAGGTTTGGTCATAAAACCCATGCTTGCCCCAATAATCACCCACAGACAGAGCCAAAGCAAGGGCAAAATAATGGTGGAGCAGCCCAGCCGAAGCAACCTGAAGGGCCAACACCGGAAAGGCCATTTGGCCCATGGATGATAGCAACTAATCGAAGGAGACGGCCAAATACGGGGCAAAGGGGAAAGGGAGAGAGACAGGCGAATAGAGGTAATGTAGTTTACCAGGAAGAACAACCAGTTGATAATGTGGAACATACTGTGAACATCAATGGTAACTCAAACGTGGCAGCAGCAGGCTCGGGGTCTAGATTTTCAGTGTTATATGAAGAGGACATATCGCAAGACCTGAATATTCAAGAGGGTGGGTCCAACGAGATGCAGCAGCTTCGAAACCAAATGGAAGCAGCTGGTTCGAGCTTCAAAGAACCAACCATTTCGCTGTTAACAAAAGACATGGCCACAAAAGACAAGAATAAAACAAAGGCTAAAAGTAGAGATGAGGAAACTCCTAGGCAATCTTCTCATCACGACGCTGGTTTAAAGAGGCCCGGCTTTGACCGAAATGACGACTCCCATGCCAACAAAAAGACCAACCTCAAATACAGTGGGTTCGAATGGGCAGAGGGCCACAAATAAGCCTTTATATGATATATCAAACAAGCAGGGAGGTTTTTATACTCCAAGAATGGGTGGACAACAACAAGAACTGTTTGGAAATGTTGACATGACACAAAATCTCCCAGGCAAAGGTTCTGCACTTAACCTTCCTACGAAACCACCGGATCCGAATCAGCTCCTTCCATCCGGTGCTCAGCAGAATAAAGAGGACAGCCGTAATTCCGCAATGTGGAGGCTCAGAGATGAACCTCCAGATGATAGGGCTACACAGGACATGGTTGTCCATCAACAACAATAATTTTTCCTCATAATGCGGATTCTGACATGGAATTGTCGGGGAGCCGGATCAGAGGACTTTTTTCGCAGCTTAAAGTCAATTATTAAAGAACAACAACCGGAAATCCTATGCCTTATGGAAACAAGGGTAAGTAGTCTGAAGGCTCTACGCATTTTAAAAAAATTTAATTTCAGTAAAGTAATTTGTATTGAAGCTCGAGGCTTTGCTGGGGGTATTTGGTGTTTTTGGCACGAAAATAAGGTGAATTTGCAGATGTTACCTTGTACGAATCAATGTTTAAATCTTGCCATAATGAAGGAACAGTCCATTAGTTGGGTTCTATCGATTATTTATGCTTCACCAACACCAGTTATTCGTAACGATTGCTGGGCCTATATTGAACGGTTGAGTTCCATCATCAAACACCCCTGGTGCCTCATAGGTGATTTTAATCAAGTTATAGACCAGGCAGATAAAAAGGGTGGGCGGCCCATCAGGGGCATTAATGTAGAAACGATGAGGCATATGATCCAAACTTGTGAATTGCAGGGAATTCACTTCCAGGGACCTCGATATACTTGGACAGGACCCATGTACAAAGGGGTACATATTCTTGAGCGACTTGACCAAGCTTGGTGCACCCCCACTTGGTTTACCTTATTTCCGGAAGTTACTCTTACCCACCTGACAAGAATTCACTCTGATCACAACCCCTTGCTCGTCCAACTTGGGCAGAAACGAGTGAAAAATAAGGGGCCGCCCCCTTTGCGGTTTCAAAATGCATGGCTGGAACATGTTGATTTTATGAACTTTGTGGAAGAAAATTGGGACTCTAGCAACGGAAATTTTGGGGAAACAGCAAAGATTTTTATGGATAGAGCTATGCAGTGGAATAGAACGCATTTTGGTAATATTTTTGTATCGAAAATCGAAGTGTCAGCGAAGACTTACAGGCGCTCAGAGCTCCTTAGCGCACCATCCTTCCACTTATCTTATAAACCTGGAAAAGCAACTCCAAGAGGAGTACTCTGATATTCTTAAACTGGAGGAGAAATACTGGCACCAGAGATCCCATCTGCAATGGTTAACAAACGGAGAGAGAAACGCGCACTTTTATCACATCACAGCACTGAGGCGAAAACAACGGTCCAAAACCTCTTCCTTGAAGCGCGGGGATGGAACGTGGAGTAATGATGATGCGGAAATTAAAATCCTGATGCGAAACTACTTCAAAGATCTCTACTCACGTGAAAACGAGCATCACGTTTGCAACTGTCAACTGAATTTTCCCAAACTCAATGATTCAGATTTGCAACACTTAAATCGGCAGGTATGTGAAATGGAGATTGAAGAGGCTTGCTTTGACATGGGGACCTATAAGGCGGCAGGCCCGGATGGCCTCCCGCCAATCTTTTTCAAGAGATGCTGGGGGATTATAGGTGATTCGGTGATAGACTTTGTGAAAAAAGGCGTTTGAAAGAGCAACCTTTCCTTCAGAAATGAATGAAATCCTGATTACACTCATTCCTAAAGTGGACCACCCAAAAACACCGGCTCAGTTCAGACCCATAGCTTTGGCCAACGTCATTATCAAGGCAATAACCAAGGTCTTGGGAAATCGTTTTCAGCACATAATTGGGCAACTTGTTAGTACCACGCAAAGTGCATTCATACCAGTCAGGGGTAGCTCGGAAAACATAATCATTGCTCAGGAGGTCGTGCACAATTTCACCCAAAAAAAGAAGGGGAAGAAGGGATATATGGCTATTAAGGTGGATCTAGAAAAAGCATACGATCGCGTGAGCTGGAACTTTCTAAACAATATTCTGCGTACTATCGGTTTGTCAGATAATTTACAGAAATTACTTATGCATTGCATTACTACCTCTCACCTCTCCGTACTTTGGAATGGAGAGAAGTTGGAAGCGTTCAGTCCAAGTCGAGGCCTTCGGCAGGGAGACCCAATCGCACCTTACTTATTTGTCCTATGCATGGAGGTGCTAAGTGCTAAAATTAATGAAGCAGTAGCTTGGGGTCGGTGGAAGCCGGTCAAATTGTCACAACAAGGTCCCCCAATATCTCATATATTTTTTGCGGATGATTTGTTACTATTTGGCGAGGCATCGGAACAACAAGCTAAAATAATGGAGGATGTCATGCGAGAATTCTGTAATTGTTCAGGACAGAAAATCAGTGCAGCAAAGTCCAGATTTTATACTTCCGCAAATGTAGGTAATAATACTATCGCGGTAATTTCTGAAAGCTTGGGAATGACCTACACCAATGACTTGGGCAAATATTTGGGAGTTCCTCTGTTACATGGGAGATTGAGAGTGTCACACTTCGCTTACCTTGAGGACAAAATGAAAAATAAACTGGCCTCATGGAAATCCAAAACGCTATCAAAGGCAGGTAAGCGTATTCTGATTCAGAGTTCCTTATCCACTCATCCTTATTATGCTATGCAGACCATCATGCTCCCTATGTCAACGATAAAAAGCATGGAGCGAACTTGCCGAGAATTTTTTTGGGGAGATAGTGAAGAAGGGCGGAAAATGCACACCATTTCTTGGGCTACTTTGTGTCAGTCGAAGCATGAAGGGGGGCTGGGGTTCCGTAAGCTACATGAAATGAACATTGCTTTTCTGGGAAAACTTGTTTGGGATTTGATTACGCAAAAAGACACCTTGTGGGTTCAGATCTTCTCCCATAAATACAAAGAAATTTCAATGAAGGCCAAACCGGGAAGCTCATTTATTTGGAGAAGTATATGCAAAGCATTTGCATAGAATCGCATCTGGGAATTGAAAAGCAGGGAACAACTATATTGGGAGTGAAGAAAAGAAAGGAAAGTAATCGGTAGCCTCACGGGTATGCACTACAAGCTAATACCAATCCGCTTGGTACCACAGACGATCTCTGAAATAAATCCTTTATGCGAGAGGTAGAGCAAGTGACCCGATTTGCAAATTATGCGGCGAAGGAGAAGAGTCGATCTTACATGCGTTCCGCGACTGTAACTGGGCTAGCAATTGTTGGAACCTCTGTGTACCGGAAGAATGTTCAAATCGATTTTTTTCAAATCCAAACACCCAAAGAATGGCTGCAAATGAATTTGAGTTCAAATGCGGGGTCCAGCCTTGGAACGAACAGGTGGCAATATATGTGGATGGAAGCTGTGTATGGTATTTGGATGTGGCGAAACAAAATTAAGCATGGACAGGAGGCAGAAAGACCTTCGGCGTATGTCTTTTTGGCAAATGTAGTGGAAAGGGCGAGAAATCTTAGACTAGCTTGGTACATAGATTAGTAATTTTATTGAAACAACTTCATATGCGATGTAAAGTTTTCACCTCCTGTGAGGCCAGTTAATAAAGTGATCATTTTACGAAAAAAAATAAAAATAAAAATAAATAAAAATAAAAATAAAAAAATAAACAACTAACAAACAAAGTTACAAGCTCAACGGCCTCGTCTAAAGAAGTCGTAAACGTCCAGCTCGAACTTGTCTTTCCCCTGGCCGAGCATCCGCTAAAAAATTGCTCATTGCAAGTAAGCATACAACAATCCATGATTTCTCCAATTTTTGTAATTTTCGATGTTTTCTTGTTACTTTCTGAATTCACATATGAAGTCAAATCTGTATTTGTAAAACAAAATAAAATGAAAAATGTATTAGTGCTCCCACTGTTCTAAAACCGGTGCTGGATACTTGCGATACCTCCGTGTGCTTTCTTGGATTTTTCTTTTTCCTTAGCTAAATCAATTATACAAATGATCCGGGTAGTCGTACAATTCACAGAAATAACAGAAACAGCGTCCCTTTGATTGCATCAATTAAGCGATGTTAAATTTTCTTGTTGTGGAATTCGGCAGGTTCGAAGGTTGGATTATTGGGTGATTTAAAGATTGAATTATTCGTTTTTGTTGTGTGTGTGATGTTTCGTTTTTGTTAAGAAGTGGAAAATGGAATGAATTTGTTATCATACTCTAGTCCTCTGAGAATTTTTCGTTCTTGTTTGGGACCATTAGTTAATTCGCCTCAAATAATGCAATGATATGGAAGTAAGAAGCTATTTAGATTTGCATCTTTTTCGTTCTTGATTGGGAGCCTAGTTACTTAGTCAAAATAATGTGATGATATGGAAGTAAGGAGCTGTTTCAATTTGCAAATAATTGCTATGGAACTATTTCAATTTGCATATTTTTCGTTCTTGTTTTGGACCATCAGTTAATTTAGTCCAAAAAATGCGATGATATGGAAGTAAGGAGCTGTTTCAATTTGCAAATAATTGCTACAGAGCTATTCAATTTGATGCCTTTGGTCTATGTGTGGTTGTGAAAATTTCATTTCTTGAGAAGCTAAATGCTTTTTAGGGTTCATATATTATTTCCCGAGTATCAACAGACCGGCAAATTTAGCTGTTCTGTCAGATGGGGTCTGCAGCAAGCCCAGATCAGAAAATGAAAGTGTACATATGGGACATGGATGAGACTTTAATACTGCTTAAGTCTTTGATTAATGGGACATATGCAGAATCCTTCGATGGTTCGAAGGATATAAAGAAAGGTGAAGAAATTGGGAGGACATGGGAGAATCATATTCTTCAACTTTGTGATGATTATTTCTTCTATGAACAAGTAAGCTGCTTTTGCTAATGAGGTTCTTTTCTTTGAAATGGTTGCATAGTTTGTATTTTGTTTGCCTTTTAATGACATTGGTTGTGCTTAAGCCTTTTATGATCTACATTTCGTTATTCTGACGAAGTAATGCATCTAGATTGAAAACTACAATCAGCCTCATTTAGACGCCATGAATCAATACGATGACGGTCACAACCTCTCTGATTATGACTTCAGTAATGATGGTTTTGGGCTTCCCCTTGATGATGTGAATAAGCGTAAACTAGCTTATCGTCTTCGAGTTATAGAAAGAAAGTACAGGCAGGTAGTAATGTTTTCTGTAATCAATATTTTCATATTTCTTGCTCGTTTCTGTCTAGTGTGTATTGTTACTTAACCTGTTTAAATTTCTGTCATACGATGTCTGCTGAACTTCCATGTCATTTAAAAGCTGTAATTCATCAAGTGTAGTCTAAGACAAAGTTCAATGACTTACCCAACACGTGCACTACACACACAGGATGGTGGCAGCGAGATTCGAACACTAGATTTGTAGCTCTAATAAAACAATGAAGTTTAAGGTACTAGGAAGACGTATAATCATAATTTAAACACTTTAAAGAAGTTAGATATTTCCAGTCTAAATGATCATTTGTATTTTGTTCTTGTGAAAGCTGACATGACATACATAAGACCGATTTCTTCAAGAAAAGGAACTAGTCACAGTAGTAAAAAGGGTTTATCTGTTAATTATTGTCACTCTTTGTCTACTGTTGTAAAATTGCCTTTGAAAGATGAGATGGGAGACTATGATATCCCTGTAAAGTATATTTTTGTAATATATTTTTATTTTATTTTATAGAATTTCGAGGAAGCTGCATAAACCGTTTAGAGATTAAGAGTATGCATTCAACATTTTCAACGGCGTTCTATCCCAAACACCAATTATGAAAAATAAAATGAAACACTATTCCTCTTCCAGCCAGAAAAGGAAAAAATAAAAGTAAAACAAAAAAATAAAAAAGAACCTTTTCAGACTGGATGATATACTTCGGAAAGTAGATATTGTGAGTAGGAGTAGAAACCTCAATATTTGTCGTGCTAAAAGTCTTTTGTGGCCATTTAACTTTTATGTCTTTGGGTGGGTGGGGGTACTTATGCCTGACTGGTTCTCTGGGATTTTTTTCATCTGGATTAAATAGCCTTGAAGTTAGAAGAATGCAGTGTCAACATCAACATCAAGGAAAAGTCCTTTCTGATTAATGAACCATCAATATTCCTAAATTTCATAGCCTCCTCAATAAGCACTGTACTAACAAGTTCGTTCAAGAAAAGTCGATAAGCTTCATCAAGTGCCAAGTCTCGTTCCTACGAATCCATGTAAAACTCTTAAGATGTTAGGGAGGTGTTTAATTTAACTTCCAGACACCCTTCAAGAGCGGAAATTCCACCATGCCTTTATCCCAAGCCATTTTTGCTATAAAGAAACAACTTGCTGTTTCTTTTCTGTTCTTTTGTACAATTCCCATCACTCTCTGTTTGATCAAGCTGCAAGCTTTTCTTTGATATTATGCAATTTCAATAATGAAAAATCTCCTTTGCGTAATTCATGGAATTCCTAAGAATATTGGTTCTAAGCTCTTGCAGGGGCTGCATGGTATCCTTGATCAGGATATGATGAATTTCTGCGACAATCTTTACGATACAACTGATAGCTACACCGATCGATGGCTCTCTTCAGGTACAATATCTTATTATTCTGCATATGATTCCTTTATGCTGCTTCAACTTTGCAGGTTTAACTCTTCACTGGAAACCTCCCCCCACCCTCTGTCTGTATGTGTGTTTGTCTGTTTTGGTGGAGGGGTTCATATGTGTTGTTTTATACAGTTTGTTTATAGACAAGAAAGGTCTGATCATATCATAATTCAGTACTTCAATTTCACAGATTCAATATTTGATCTCTCTGAAGCCTTAGGTATTGTTAAATCCAGGCAAGATTGGTCGTTTCTTATTAAGATTTCATAGCATCCATCACTCTGTGATCATTTTTGAAACATGGCACTAGCAATATAGTGTGAACAGAGGCGTCAGATATTGTTATCAACGATAATTAGAAACAATCAATTAGATCGGTTCCTGAAGGGCAACCAATTTTGAGTGTCCCTTAACAGCCAACTGATTGAACTTAGCACCTATAAAAAGTTATTCAAAGCTTGTAATCTAAATGCCTTACCAAATCAACCTTGCTTGGAAGATGTTTCTTTGATGTCTTCACTTAATTTCAGGGCATAATTAAAAGCAGGTACTATGCTGCAGCTAATATACAATAAAACTTAAGTCTGTTATCATTAGATGGAGTCGCGGGATTCATTTCTCTTCCCCGCTGTGCTCTAACCATAAATGTGACTGCAAATATGATTCCTAATGATTTGCTTGGATTAAAGAGCTTCTTTTTTTCTTGGTTTCTTTTTATTTTGTTAAACAAGACACAACCAGGGACATGGCAATTTAAAAAATTCGTCTTGCTTCCATACTAGCCATATAGCGCTAGTGCATGGCTTTTCATTTACAGCTGTTTGTATATGTTAAAACGCAATTAAAGGGTTCCTGAGTTTTAACTTACTGGTAACATGTTTAGCGTTTGTTGTGGAAACGTTTTGCCCTGATTGTGCTGCTCATAGTACGATACCTCATTTCTTCTCTGTATTTAGCATTGTGTGTACACTGTACACAATGCTAAATCAAACCTTATTTGCTGAGAAAAATTTAGCTTGTTGCAGCTCGTGTATGCTTGGAGCAGTGTGCTTCAGGAAAAAGAGACGTGGTCCCGGGCGTAACATCGCCTAATACCTCAAACGATGCAAGAAACACCCCCTGTCATAATGTCAACATCCTGGTTACTTCTGGAGCACTGATTCCCAGCCTCGTCAAATGCTTACTCTTTAAGCTCGATGTCTTAATCTCTTGTGAGAATGGTGAGCTCACCTATCTCCAATACGACGTATAATACACATGATATATAGTTATTTATTTATATATATTTTGGAATATTTTCAGTTTACAGCTCATGGGATGTGGGAAAGCTCCATTGTTTTAAAATGGTCAAGGAACGATTCAGCAGTCCAAATGTACAGTTTTGTGCCATTGGAGATGGTTGGGAAGAATGTGAAGCAGCCGAAGCCATGAAATGGCCATTTGTTAAAATCGATCCAAAGCCAGATGGTTATCATCGATTTCCTGGCATCACGTTAAATGATCTGGAACCGTATTTCTCTGTTATCTACGGGGATAGTGAAGAAAAGACGGATGCATCGTTGTAGCTAGGTATGCATCCCGTTTCATCAACCTCGATTTCTCTCCTATCTTTTGATCATGTCTTTATAAAAGAAGTGGATTATTTTTGTTGACTTTTGTGTCAAACCGTTTTTTTATTTTATTTTTCCTTCGAAAAATGCTAGAATATCGAATTAATGAATTGTTACAAATGATATTGTGCATGCATGATCATGTTTCTTTATAGGGAAAGATTTGTTCAAGTGTGATATAACCTAAAGAGGGCTTTTATTTTGGATAGTGACCCTGCCTCCTTAATTGAGCCTTCAAAGTTGGGGCAACGAACAGTCGAACACCATGTCCTTAAATGCTCATAACTCAGTTCATATGGGTGTTTGGACATGGGAATTTCCACCTATTTCAATGGGAAAAAAAGATTTCAATTATAAAAATATATTTACTATTCTCTTTTTTACTTTTCTGTAGTTAATATATTTTACGAATAATTCGACCCAATACAAACAATGTTTTAGACTCTGCGCACGCGTCACTAAATTAACTTGAGATTAGTGGATGAGGTTGGTTTAGGATAATAGGAGAATTTTAAGGAAAAAATAAATAAAAAATTCTCACTGAATAAAATGAGGACAAAAAAATTCATGCACAAATGGAGGGTTCCCGTAACCAATTAGCACATACATATGTTATATCCTACGACGGTTATAACATAAGATTATATTAAGCGACATGCAATATAACCATATATATTTTAACTATTTTTGACCATGCACACCCCTATATATATAGATATATAGAAACATGGTCATTTCATAAAACAACGTTACAACCACCGTAGGGTAACATTTCTCTATGTGTGTCTGATTTTTATATGTACAATTATTTCAATTTTATCTTTAATTTTTGTTTTCCGTTTAAGGAGCGACAGAGAGGAGCAAGGGCGGCGCCACATTCTTAAGAGGTTGGGGCAGCCGATCCGCTAGATAGAAAATAGTCGGCATATAGTTCGTTACAAAATACATGTATATGTGCAAAATTGATTTATTATTTTATATATATTGACCCACTAAATGTTATGTATCGAGCTATAAATGTATAACCAATGTATAAAAGTCAAATGTTTGACTCGTATAAGGAAATTTACGCCCTCAAGGGAGCAGGGGCGGAGCCAAGAGCAACAACGTTAGGGCGGGGGGGTGGTGTCTCCACTGATAACGAAAAATAATGAAATTTAATTGAAAAAAATACTCCTAATGTTCCACTCGATATTTGAATTTGTTTTAATACCCGTTGAAAAACTTCATGATCCGTCAAAACAGGAGAGTACAATTGTTTCAATTATATGACGTCGTTAGTACCTTTAATTTAATAATTAATAGTAGGATACGTCTTTGTCGTCACTCAATGCGACTCAATGTGAAGAAGAGAAAGTGCCAAAATTCTAAAAAACGGTTAAACCCTAACCGAAAAGATCACCACTTCCCTTTCCTACGGAATGAGTGGAGATGTTAATCGAAACTAGCAATTCTTTCGAGTAACGATATTATGTCATTGTCATAAAAGGTACTGAAAGTGCCAAAATTCTAAGTTTGTCTTGTAGGAGTGTATGATTGGCACACACCTTTCTATATATATATAGTTATATTAATAAAAAAAAAAAAGGGATGAAGATTGATGTATATGAAACTTGAGTAGTCTTTGTCTGGGTCAATGGAAGCACGAGAGAAAATCGTTCATATCGGATGCAATTTGTTCAGGATAAGATTTGTTGTGGATATTTTATTAATTAATTATAGATGTGAAAACCAGCCATAAATGGCTACTTCATATGTGGGATTGCTTTTCTTGATGATAAAATATAACAAAAAAAACTCACAAACTAATGCATCTAAAAATACAGAAACAAAGATTAACATTATTATTCTACCAAAGTGTACTTATTGTAATATTCCTATTACATGGACAACAATGCTCTTCTCAAGTCAGAGGGTAAGATGAACTCTAAGGAAAATTCAAGGGCAAATGTTTTTTTGACATTATAGACTACTGATTCAAAGCTTAACTCTCTATATAAAGGTGGGATATATTAGGGATGTTAATTTTGATCCAATCCAAGTGGATATCCACCCTACTCTACCCTGACGGATAGGGTATCTATAGATGTAAAGTAGGATATGGATTTGATTTTCCAAAATGTATGAATATGAAAATATCTTTACCCAGTATATATATATAGATAGATATAATAATAATTCACCATTCCATCTCAAAATCAAAAAAGAGAGGACAAACAATTCAATTTTGATCAATAGAAGATGATTGAACTCATCAATGAAAAAAATAAGTTGAAGGTGAATATAAACTTTAATAGTTGATATTACATAAAGAAAATGATGTTGATGGTCGGAGAAGATCACCACTTTTGTTAGTTGTCAAAAGATGAAGTGAACGTTATTTTAGCGCAGAGTTAAAGCTACAATTTAAATTGTGATATTTTTCAAATTCTCTTAACTTCTGTTTTCTTGAATTATGGAAAACAAACAAGAGCAAATACTCGTTATTTCACATATATTTTCTATGCATGTGATTACTTTGGCTTTTAAATCAACTTTTTCAGTAGTGTATGTAGTAAACAAATTAATAAAAAAGTGGCGTAAGAAGTGTTTTTATAAGACTAAATAGAGTTCATTTCATTTTGTTGAATGAAATCAAATATCCATGGATATCATCATAAACCCGTAGATATCTAAATGGATAGGGTATGAATTTAAAAATATCTACCCGTATGAGTCTTTGGGTAGAGTATGTGTCATGAAAAATTTCGATGGGTAGAGTATGGATCTCGCCGCGAACCCGTCTTCATTCGTGCATCGTTATCCCTAGGTGTGAAAGGGTAAAGTAGCATTGGCCTTTCCCAAAGCCGAAAAATGCCTAACCAAGGCCCTTACAAGAACAACAAAAATGTGAATTATAAACTAATGAAAGAGGAAGGTTAACGACAAAACTATAACTTATCAGTTTCAATTCAAATTCGAACATGATAAATTTAAATAAAATTTTGGCGTAATTTAATTAATAATTTAACTTGCCTCGTATTGTATTGTGTACACCCCTTTTCCCATACACATTCATACATATACGTATGCATACATTATACATACTGCAGACACACAAATTTCTACTAAAACAGAAAAATTGAAGGCCACATATTCCATCTAATAACATATGAAGCCCTTAGTGAAGGGTAAAATAAATAAAAAAATAAATACACACATTACAAATTTGTCCGGAAGATTTGTATTTTTAGACTTGCGATAAGAATATCCAATTGGGATCCAAAAGTTACGCGGAAAAAAAATCCAATAAGACATCTACATTACTAGATGTGGTCCTCTGTAGTTTCTATTCATCATGCACGGATCAGACCGGCTTCAAGATTTTTTTTGGATGAGTTTGTTAAATTTTTTTTTTTTTGTTTTTAATATAAGTTTGTGTTAGAGATAATGCATGAGAATATTCAGATATAAAGAATTAGGAAAATAATTGATTGTAATCAATCTCATTATAGTTATTATTATGTTCACATTACGATTATTAGTATAAATATCTACTATTGTATTCAATCAAAGAATGCAATACAATATTTCTCTATTATTCTATCACAGTATCGTCAGGCTGCAAGTAACGTCTTTTCGATCACGAGAAAGAAACTTTACTTAAAAGAATGTTTGGGTGGGGTTTGTGGCATCAATATGATCAAACCTCACCCTCCCAAATTTTTATTATTTTACTTCTCTTTTCTTTACCGAATTTCTTTTCCCGCATTGTTTCTCTACGGTCGTCATTTTCTATCTCATCAACCCTCCTCTAAAAATCAAGACTTTAATTTCTTTTTACCACTATCTTAGCTTTCTTATTTCACAAGTCTCACATCCTTATCTCTACTTTGCTTTCTATTATGGTAGCAGAGCTCTGAGACTAACGTCGTTTAGATCCTGAGCAAACTTTCAAGAATCCTTTCGGGTGGGGATTCGTTACACTAATCTATACAAATCCTCACCCCTCCGTTCTTACGTTTTTTTTTTTTTTTTTTTTTTTTTTTTTTTTTTTTTCTCATTTATTTCTCTTTTCTTCTCAATTTCTTTTTCCTGTTTGTTCTTCGCCGGTCATTTTTCTATCTATCAACCCTCCTCTAAAACTCAGCACTTTAATTTATTTTTACCACTATCTTTGCTTTCTTATTTCACAAATCCCACCTCCTCATCTCTACTTTGCTTTATTTCTCGCTCCTTTTTTTTTTCTTTCTTTTTTCTTCAAGATTCATACATCCACATGCATATTCATGAGATTCGCGGAATACATTGAGGGAGGGACCGGAATTACCGGAATTCGCGGAATACATTGAGGGAGGGATCGCGTCAATTCCGATCTTTCTTCCTTCTTCTCCGATAATTCCGCCCCTCTTCCTTGCGTACTCTTCCTGTCTAATTTTTATTTTTATTTTCCGTTCTTTTTTACCTTCAATCTCTATCTGATCATCGTTGTTCTCCTCTATTAAAAACTTTTTTTTTCCCGTTAGGGTACACCCCTCCATTTCATTTTCTTCCATTTCTTTTGTTAGGGTACAACTCTCCACTCCTTTTCTTTTTTGTTTAGGGAATCAACTTCCCTCCACGTATTTTTTTTTCATGACTCCTCCATGTTTTCGGGTCATCCAACTATCCTATTTTTTAGGGATTATTCCTCCCACTATATTCTCCTCTCTATTCATTATTCTATGACTCATTCATATCCTAGTTTTTTTAGGGTATGCTATTCCCTCTACATATTTCCTCCTCTCTATCGCAGGATTCAAGCAATATTAGGTTGGAAGCAGTTGATGCCGATTGATCTGGTGAAGTTGTTGCAGACACCATATGAAGGAAAGATTCATTCATTACAAGTCAATCTCCATGTTCATTGCATTACCATGAGATTGCGGGGGCGTGTTGAGAATATTCTAGATACACAAAATTATAGAAATGAATCAATGTAATCAATCGCATTTATTGTGTATTATTACGTTTACATTATGGCTATGTAGTATAAATAGCCTACTATTGTACTCAATCAAATAAATGGAAATTACTTTCCCTCAATTGTTGTGATTTCTATAATTTTGTGATTGCGGGGGCGTGTTAGAGATAATGACAGAATATTCTAGATATAGCAAATTAGGAAAATAATTGATTGTAATCAATCTCATTATGGTTATTATTATGTTCACATTATGACTATTAGTATAAATAGTCTACTATTGTATTCAATCAAAGTAATGCAATACAATATCTTTTCTCTATTATTCTATCAGTTTGTATACTCAATTTAATACAACTACTTATAAATAAAAGCATAAATAAAGTCGACCAATAAACAAAATTTATTAACAAAAATTCGTACTTTTAATACATATATTTATGATTCTTTTTACGGGTTGGCCACCCCATGAGCCAACAAAGGTGATGCCGCCCATTGCACAATTATATATTCATCCGTCACTCTTAAGAAAGTAACTCTACGGTTTTTGTTTGGAATGCATTAATGGTGTTGCAACAGTTTTGCTTATGTGAATTCGTACTCTTGTAGTGATTCAAGGTGTATTTCCTCTGGTTTATGTAAATTCCCTTATCGGATCTTGCAACCTCAATGCCTAAAAATATCTCGGTGTTTCCAATGTCTTTGATATGAAACCTTTTATGTAGTACTTGCTTCACTTCTTGAATTGGACTCATAGAGGAAAGTGGTGACAATTATGTCATCTACATAAACTAATAAAGCTATGAAATCTGTTTACGCTTCCTTTTGTGAAAAGACTATGATCATGGGGTGGCCACTGGACAAATCCCATTTCTGTTAATGCTTGAGAGTTTTGAGTTCCACTGCCTCGCTTGCCTGTTTTAATCCATACAGAGATTTAGTAAGTGTGCATACTTGGTTAGGTTTGTCAGCTTTAAATCCAAGAGGCTATCTCCATATACACTTCCTCATCCAACTCTCCATGTAGAAAAGCATTATTCACATCCATTTGATGGATGTGCCACTTTTTTGAAGCTGCTAATGCTAACAAGGTCTTGATTGTAGTAACCTTTGCCACATGTGAGAAAGTTTCCTGGTAATCTATTCCATAAGTTTGTGTGTATCCTTTTGCTACTAGCCTTGCCTTATCTCTCTCTATGGATCCATCAGCATGATACTTAATCTTGTACACCCATTTGCAGCCAATTGTTGTCTTACCAGGTGGTAAAGTCACAACTTCCCAAGTTTTATTTGCTTGTAGTGCATCTAATTCCTTTTTCATTGCTTCTTTCCAACACTCATCTTTGATTGCCTGATTGTATGTCTTAGGTTCTTGAGTAGCATCTGCTACATAAACAAATTTCTGGTAACTGTTTGCTATCTTGTCATAAGAAACCACATTGTTCACAGAATGTGGTGATGATCTTCTAGTTGGTATGACATATTCCTGTAAATATGTAGGCATATGTCTTTGTCTTGTAGACTTCCGATCTCATTACGAGTGTTTCTTTGTAGGTATTTACAATTCACATTTACATCTGCTTGAGGTTGTTGCAACACCTCATCTGTTGGGACTTCATAAGGAACAGGCAGAGGCACAGCAGAATGTGCATCTGTATGTCTAAAATGTAAGGGAAACATTGTTTCATAAAATTGTACATCCCTAGACACAAAAATATCTCTAGTTTGTTTGTACAGAAGAATATGCCCTTTGTATGTTTAGGCATCCCTAGATATACACATAATCTGGCTCTAGGCTCAAACTTTGCTCTATTATGTGTTGGTGTGCATGCATACACAAGAGAACCAAATACCCTAAGTTCTGTGTAATCAAAGTTTTTCCCATACAACATATAGTGTGGTGTGTTATTGTTTATGACAGGTGAGGGAATAATATTTATTAAGAAAACAACATGCATAACACAATATCCCCAATAACTTAGGGGTAGGTTAGATTGAAATTTTAAAGCCCTAGCAACATTCAAAATATGTTGGTGCTTTCTTTCTACTATCCCATTTTGTTGTGGGGTGTCTACACAAGAAGTTTGGTGTATTATCCCTTTTTCAGCATAAAATTCAGACATGTTAAATTCTGCACCATTATCTGATCTAACAATCTTAACATGCTTTCCAAATTGTACAAATGCATACTGAACAAAGGATTGAACAAGTTGTCGACTCTCAGTTGCTTTTCAACAAATATATCCAAGTAAACCTTGAATAATCATCAACAATGAGTTAGAAAATAAGATTGCCCATGTATTGTTTGTTGCCTATAAAAACCCCAAATATCAAAATGTACAAGATCAAAAATACATTCAATCAAGATCGACTTAAAGGAAATGAGTTTCTTTTCTGTTTTGCTAATTGACAAACATGACAAAAGGTAGTACTATGTTCACAAGATGAATTAATAACATTCAATCCTGTCAGTCTTTTATTGGATAAATGACCAAGTCTGTAATGCCAGACTTGTGCACTATCAATAGAAGACTGATCATTAACTAGGGAAACATTATTAGCAACATTACAAGACATAGAACTTTGCTTTGTGTTCTGGAAAACATATAATCCTCTAGATTTCTTAGCTGATCCAATCTGTGTCCCATGTTTCTTGTCCTGTATCAGACAAGAATCAAGATCAAATACAATCTTCAAGCTGGGATTAGCTGTTAGTCTTGCTAAGGATATGAGATTGAAGTTAAATGATGGTATACATAAGACATCATAGAGAATTAAAGACTCATTCAAGCAAACTGTACCTATATGTGTAACTGAAACACTAGAACCATTTGGTAACCCTACTAACATGTTAGATACAGGTCTTGAGAATTGTAGATACTGCATGTTACTGACTAAATGGTCAGTAGCACCAGAATTTATAATCCACACCATAGAATTTTTAGGTTTAGACAAACCTAAAGTGTCAACAGTAGGCACAAAGTTTGTTGAAAGGACGATGAGCTTTGATTTGCCATATGCTCATAAGTGTCTGACTGTTGGTTGTCCAAAAGCTTCATTAAATGCTGAAATTGAGCTCTATTCAGAGTAAATCCTTAAGAATCTTGTGACTTAACCAAAGATGTAGACACGATATCATACTCGATCTTACGATCTGATCTCAACCATATTCACTCTACTCTTTGGTTTCCAACCAGGGGAAAACCATGCTATTTATAGCATTTATCCACTGTGTGTCCTGTGTAACCACAGAAAGTACATTGTACCTTTTTTGCATTCTGTGAATTTCCTGTATACTTCTTATAGTTGGAACCTCCTCTAGTTGTTGATCTATTTAAAGATTGCTGATAGTTGTTTCCCTGCTGTGTATTGACAGTACTAACACCAGATTGATTAGTATTATAGGCTCTGTTAAACAGAGCTGTAGCTTAAGGCACCCTGCCATCAACATCTTTCTGATCTTTCAATTTAAGAGCCATAGCAAATACAATATCTAGATCTAGGACAGACACCATTAGTTGTGCTTGCGTTAAAACGTGAGAATATTCAGAATTCAGTCCCCTTAAGAATTTTACCACCCTTTCTGTCTCAGCATAACCATTAAATGTCTTGATTACATCACAATGGCATCTAGGTTCACAAGAACAAGTCGGATCTGGTTTCATAATTGCTATTTCATCCCACATAGACTTTAATCTAGTGAAATAACTAGTGACATCTAAGTCTCATTGTTTAAGGGAATGTACTTGTTCCAATAATTCCCCTAGACGAAATACATCTAATCTTGAAAACCTTGCCTGCAAATCTAACCATATTTGCCTAGCAGTTTCTTTATACATCACACTCTGTGCTATCGAGGGTAGTACAGAATTCAGAATTCATGTATTGACAAAAGTATTACACTATAACCATACCTGAAATTCTGGAGAATTAATCGGAGGAGAAGTGATAGAACCATCAATGAACCCAATCTTGTTCTTTGTTATCAGTGCCATCTTCATTGAATGACTCCAAGGGTGATAATTCTTGTTGTTGAGTAGAGGCTGAACCAGTACAAGAGTAGGATTTTCATTAAGATGTAGATATAGAGTATTTCCTGGTAAAATAGCTTGATTATCCATAAGAATCAATGGCAACTCAGAACACATCAGAAAAGCAAAAACGGTTCTTCAAAGATTGCCAAGAAATGCAGCAATTGCAATGATGTGTTGCACAATTATGCACGGAAAGCGATCATAAATCTCTGATACCATGAAGAATTTATTGAAACGAAAAGAAATGAACAGAAAATTACAAGAATATGAAGAAAATGAACATATATCGAGCAACATTCTGATGAAGAAGAAGGGAAACTATGAACACAGAAATTGTAGCAGCATTTCACTAGAATTTACAAATTAACTTCTGAAATAATACGATTCTTGGTTTATTTCATTCTCCTTTGGTACAATATATACACAGGTATGTAACTATCTAGGAAATCAATCCCACCAAATCCTCCTAGGATTATGGTAACTAATTACAAGAATATTGACTAAATCGTAACCGATCAATCTAAATAAATATAATCTAAATAAATATATTCTAGAATATTTACATATTCTAACACCCTCCCTCAGTCGAAACGGGAGGAGCTCGGATGTTGAGACTGGCGCGAAAGTCATCGAAGAGAATCTGTGGCAACCCCTTAGTAAATATATCTGCGACCGATAAGCGGGACGGGGCGTGATGAACACGCACTTCTCCACTCGCGCTTTTTCTCGAACAAATAAAATATCAAGTTCAATGTGCCCGTCCGTTGGTGTTGCACGGATTTCCAGACAAATAAATCGCACTCACATTATCACGAGAAACCAAAGTAGCCTTCCGTACTGGGCATAATAATTCGAGCAAAAGATTTCGGAGCCAGCATGATTCGGATACAACATTAGCAACCCCCCTATACTCCGCCTCGGCACTCGACTTGGATAATGTGGGTTGACGCTTGGACGACCACGAGACAAGATTGTCACCTAAAAACACACAATAACCTGAAGTAGATCGTCGTGTATCCGGGCACCCTCCCCAATCGGCATCGGTATATGCAACAAGGTCATGGCTGGCCGATTTGGACAGATGCAAACCAAAATGGAGAGTGCCTTGAACATACCGAAGTATCCGTTTCAAAGCGTTCATATGCTCGGTTCGGGGATCGTGCATATGTAGACAAATCTGTTGAACCGCATATGAGATATCTGGTCTTGTGAACGTAAGATATTGCAAAGCACCAGCGAGACTACGGTAGAGGGATGGATCATTGAAAGGTGCTCCAGAAGTTGCCGCCAACTTGGGCTTCGTGTCCACCGGTGTACGGCTGGGTTTGCAATTACTCATGCCGCACGATTGATGAGATCCGCGGCATAAACATGTTGGGAGAGAAAAAGGCCCGTAGGATTCCGCGTCACACTAATACCCAAAAATAATTAAGAGAGCCCAAGTCTTTCATAGCGAACTCCGAATCGAGTTTGGATATGAGGAAAGGTGCGCACTTGGTCGGAAGAAGTAGCAGGATGATGTCATCCACATATAACAAAAGATAGGCCATATCCGTGCCACGCACGATATATAAATAATGATGCATCACAGCGGCTATTCAGTAAAACCTAAACCGCAGACATAATCAAACCAAAACGTCTGCATTCATGCTCGAGAGCCTGTTTCAAACCATATAACGACTTACGGAGCGGACAAACAAAATCCGGATGAGTGGGATCTCAAACCCAAGTGGTGATGCATATAGACGAGTCTCGGATAAATCACCGTGCAAGAACGCATTCTTAACATCAAGTTGGTGAATCGCCATCCTTGCTTAAGCCAAACCCAAAACAACGCGCAGATCGTGGCCGGTTTGACCACGGACTAAAAGTCTCCCCACGACCAATGCCAACTTTGTTGTGTCTTTCCATCACCTACAAGATGGGCTTTATGCCTCTCAAATGAACCGTCAGATTTATATTTGTGAGTAAATACCCACATGGAGCGAATAATATTAATACCGGGGAGGCGGGGTACCAACTCCCACGCCCCATTTTTAATTAAAGCGCCAAACTCATCCGACATAGCCAACTTCCAATTCGGGTCACGAAGTGCCTCCACAGGATTTTTGGGCAAGGGTGAAGGCGAACCAGGAGAGACGAATGCATGGTCGGTGGAGTATTTAGTATTGGGCTTAAATATCCCATGTTGGCTGCGTGTTATAGGCCTGGAAGGTTGAGTTGTGGGAAGAGGAGGTGGGCTGGGATTAATTGGTGAGGAAGAGGAGGTGTGGGCCGTGGAGGAAGAGGAACTCTGGACCGATGGAGGCCCATCGAGGATGAGTTGTTGGACCGAAACTAAGCTAGGTTGGCCGGAGGTTGGGGGGGTACAGGCCCAGTCGAGATTGGGCCGTGGACTTGGGTTCATCTTGAGGCGAATATACAAACTCGGGTCATCTAAAAGGTATATCGCCGGGCAGAGGTGTGTGTAGAGTAGAAAGCGGGAAGCGCGTTTCATCGAACACCACATGACGACACACAATAATTTTTCTAGAGGACAACTCATAACATTTATAACCCGATGGTCGGAAGGAAAACCCAAAAAGACACACGGAGAAGACCGAGCTTGAAGCTTATGAATAGTGGTGGATGGAAAGAGCGGAAAACACAAACAACCAAAACCCGGAAGGTGGGAATAAGCGAGGATCCCGATTGTAAAGGATTTGGTGAGGTGACGCATTGTCAAGTAAGGTGCTTGGTAAGATGTTTAGAAGATAGAGTCGCCATTTGCAATGCATGATGCCAAAATTAGGTGGGAGTGACGCATGAACCAATAATGTCCGCACAATGTTATTGATAGATCGATTTTACGTTCGCCTTTCCATTTTGGGGAGGTATAGGGACAAGAAAATCGGAATGAGACACCAAGAGTCGACACACAACGTATGAAACGGAGCATTATCAAACTCTCTACCATTATCGCATTGCGATTTTTAATAGTACGGCCAAAGTGGGTTTGCGAGAAAAGTACATAAACTTGAAAAATAGGAAATACTTGAGATTTCGGGCGATAGGAAAAGTCCACGAGATATTTGAGTAATCATCCAAAAATAAAACATAATAACGATGTCCCTGAGCTACTCAAAATAGGACTAGTCCACAAATCAACAGGCATAATGTCAAATGGAAAATGCGTAATCGAAGTAGAAGCAATAAATGGTAACCGTATATGTTTACCAAGCACACAAGATTGACAACCG